>JAXCGZ010000325.1:50000-84275 GCA_037179515.1 Halocaridina rubra
TCGTATGGCATCTCATATAGACGCCAATAGCCACTAGAGGGTAGAGTGCACACTCGAAGACCCGCCACCAGAGGACGGCATATGGAGAGCGTGTCTGTTAGTTAGAAGTCAGTCCTTGCCAGAGGCAGAACTTACGTCCTAGTTAGAAACCTCCCCCGAAGGGGGTGGGGAATTGTTGATTGCGCTAGGGAAGACTAGTGACTTTCAGGAACTATAGAAATGGGAGCTTTGAGGCACAAATCAAGTTCAAGTATCTTTGAATAAATTACTGTTAATTGAACGATGTATCTCTATCACCGACCTCGCTACCTATAGAATAAGTATAGTCTTAGAATAAGACTATACATCAGCTTAATTCTTCTCACACTGAGAGGAAGTGAGGCTATTGCTCTCTCTATTACTCATGATCTGGAGCAGATTATCAAACATCCTACTCGTGCTCCCGATCGGCACGAACATGCAGCCAAAACTCTTGACCTATTTCTTACTTCTAACCCTTCGACCTACTCTTATGCTGTGCTTTCCCCGCTTGGTAATTGTGACCACTCTGTGATCTCAATCTCTTCTATTTTCGCTCCCCTCCATCAATTCCTCCAACTCCGCACCGCCTCTGGCATTTTAAGCGTACCCTATGCGAAGATTTGCGTAACTTTTTCTTTTATTTCCCATAGGATGACTACTGCTTTCAGTCCCGCAACCCTCATCAGGTAGCCCAAAAAGTTGCCGAGATCATAACCTCTGGAATAGAGGCATTAATTCCCTCCTCTATGAAAACTCTTCCCCCCCAAATCCTTTGTTTGACCGTGCCTACTCCATGGCTATTCAGGACAGGAATCGGGCACACCATTCATACCAACCCTCTCCTTCTGATTTAACTCGCCCTCTTTTATTGTAGCTAGGATTCGCTGTACTGCTCAGAATCGAAGGTCAAAGGCTTCCATTATGAGAAGGAAAGTTGACGACCTTTACTCCTCTCCCACAGACAAATGTTTCTGGTCCTTAGCCAAAAACCTCTCCAAAAACTTCTGTAACTCAAGCTTTCCTCCTCTCACTCATTCTCTGACTCTCATTTTTCTGCCAACTCTTCCCGTAAACGATTCCAATGAACCTATCCCTCAATTTTTAACCCTCTCTAACCCTATGCCATCCCTTATCCTTTCTTTACTCAAAGTTCATAAGGTTCTTCACTCGCTAAAGACAAACAAGACATCTGTTCCCGATGGTATCTCTGCAATCTTCCTTAAGGAGTTTGCAGATTAACCGGCTCATTCTCTCAACCAGTATCTATCCTTCAACTTGGAAGCGTGCTCTAGTTCAACCTGTTCCTAAGAAAGCTGACTGCTCTATTCATTTTATCACTAAAGTTTTTAAAACTTTGCTCAGTGCTCATTTTTTGAATCTAACTCACTTATCTCCAATCACCAGTACGGCTTCCATAAGGCAAGATCCACTGGTGACCTCCTGTCCTATCTTACTCATGTATGGTTATCTTCTCTGAGGAACTCTGGAGAATACTTTGTCGTCACCTTGATATCTCTAAGGCTTTTGACAGAGTTTGGCTTAAGGGTCTGTTGGCCAAACTCCCTGCTCATGGCTTTACCCCTTCTCTCTGTTCTCTGATTCTCAGTTTTCTTTCTGACCGTTTCATATCTGTGGTTACTGATGGTGCAACATCTATCCCATTCCATGTTACCAGTGGTGTTCCACAGGGCTCTTCTCCTGCTCCTCATCAATCCTCATCTTCCGTGCTTCTTCACATCTTTGCTGACATTCTACCCTTCATTTTTCCTCTGCCTTTGCTTCAAACCTTCATCTGTTACTCGTAATCAGTCTCGTATCACTCTTTCTTCTATTCTCAAATCAGATATACACATGGTATGTAAGTGGGGCACCCAAAATTTAGTTAAATTTAATGCCTCCAATACAGTTTCTGGCTATCTCTTTATCTTCTTCTCCTCCTGATAGCCCTGTTGTCTTCAAAACTAACGAAATTTACCCTCTTAATTCTATCAACATATTAAGAATCCATATAACCTCTAACTTGTCTTGTAGGAATCACATAATCCAAATTTCTAAATATGCATCCCAAAAATTGGGGTTTTTGTTTCATTTTCGTCATTACTTTAACTCTTTACAGTTACTTAAAATCTATAAAGGTCTTATCTCTCCCTGCTTAGAATACTGCTCTCACATCTGGGGTGCTTCTTATACACTCACCTCTTGGAACAACGTGATGATAGGCTCTCATAAGGCACAGGTAATGTAATATTCGCATAATGTAACCAGTCATTTTCCATAAGAAACAATGATAATAGGCCTATATACGTTCCACAACCGTACATAAACACACTATGCCAAAGATATAAGATAAGTAAAACATATTTCATAAGTACATAACAAAGCTGAAACACCTGTAGTTATTTACATTAATATACAAATAGTGTACAGTATAAAAGATATACAGATTTGCAAATAAATACTGTGCAGCAAAAAAAAATTAACACGCCCTGAAGGACCCCTTATCTGCAAACGTAAACAAAGAGGACATAAGCAGTAGGAGAAGGAGGAGGTGGTGGAGAGGAGGTGACTTAAGCGGTAGGAGAGGGAGGAGAAGAGGAGGAAGATGGGAGAGAGCAAACCCCTGGTTGTTGTTGGGGTTAATACTGGGCGAAGAGAGACTGAAGCACATGACAGCATGGTGGGAAACTGCCTCAGAAGCAGTCACCTAGTTACAAAATTGAGCCATTTTTTTTTTTTTTTGCTTTTTCTCGCTCACATGTGCATAGCTCGCGCATTTCGTATCTTTTTACTCTTATTCTTTGGAGGCGTTATTCAATTTCACGTATTATAGAAACGCGTAAAAAGCGAGTTGTCTGTACTTATCTCCTTGATAGGGTTGAATCTAAAGCAGTCGGACTTATTACTGACCCTTCTCTTACTTCTATTTTAGATTCTCTTTCTCTTCACCATAAGGTACCATCCCTTTCTCTTTTCTATTGCTACTACTTCCATCGTTGGTCTGATGACTTGGCAAATTGCCTCCCTCCCCCACTGCCGAGGCCATGTTACACTCGCCAAGTGGCCTCGTCTCACAGGTAGTGTGGATTTGTAGGTCACGGATTGGTCGGCTCAGTGACTGCTTCTTCCTATCTAACTCCAGACTCTGGAACACTCTTCCTCCTTCTGTCTTTTCTAATTCTTATAACCTAACTTCCTTCAATAAGCCAATCTATCTCTAGGTCCTTAGTACTTTGACTATTCTTTCAATCTGTCCTTTTCCTTTGTGTATCATTATCTCATCTCTGCCTTGTCTGCAACCTTTTTCTTTTCCTTCATCATAATGTTTTCTTCGTGCCCGGGCCTTTATTGATGAGGGCAGTTTTCTTGCCTGTCCCGGTGTCACACTCATAAACATATACTCTCAGCTCGTTTTTTACGAGTTGTTATAACACGCGAAATTGGAATAATGCCCCCAAAAAATAATAGTCAAAAAATACAAAATACACGAATAATGCCTGCCAAAAAAATTTTGAAAAAAAAGTCTTTCATTTTAGTAAATAAGTGCCCGCCCCGGAGGCACTTTCCCACCATGCTGCCATGTGCTTCAGTGTCTCTTTACCCAGCACACTGCGTGGATATATTGCTTGTTCTAACTGTGTTTGTGTTAAGGTTTGTGTTTCTAGTGCTTTTTATTTTACAGATTACACACTGTACTATCATGGCCAGTAAACGCCCGGGAATAGACTGTGGAAGTGCTTCTACTCCCAAAAGAGCGAGAAAGGCAATAAATTTTGAAGTAAAACTTCAAGTGTTGGCCCGTTATGAGCGTGGTGAGAGTACGGCAGCTATAAAACTGTCGATGCAACACAGTGAAAGTACGCTGCACACTATCCGTGAAAATGCAGAAATAAAGAAAAGTGCAAAAGATGGTGTTAGTTTAACTTCGCTTAAGCCTTAATATTATCGCTCGGATATTATGGAGAGAATGGAGAAAATGCTATGTATGTGGATGAGTATTAAGAACAAACAGCAAACAAACTTGCCGTATAATATCGTCAAGGAAAAAGCCCCATCGTATATAGAGTGAGTACACCTGTGTAATTGTTTACGTTTTTTTTTTTAGATTTTTAATACCATACTACAGTATTATATTCAGTTGTTGCATAATAAAAAAAATAAATTTTCTAGTCTTGCTTTTCATTTCTTTTATGTTACCTTTAAATATTTTTGCAGCTAGGGTTTGGCTCTCCCACTTCCTCCTCTTCTCCTACTGCTTATATCACCTGCTCGTCGTCTGTTGCTCACCGAATATAGAGTGAGTAGAATGTGTATAATATTTTTCATTTACATCATTACTGCAATTTAGGTGCTGCATAATGAAAAAAAATTGTTTTTTAGGCTTACTTTTGTTAATTGTTTTTTACGTTTGCAGATAGGGGTTCATTTTCCTCTTCTCCTATCACTTATATCAAGTGCTCATCTCCACCACGCTCATCCCATGCCTGTTGCTCACCGTATATAGAGCGAGTAGAAAGAGTTTTACATTCAGGCATTGCATAATGAAATTTTTTTTGTAGTTTCTTAGTCTTGCTTTGATTATTTTTTTTTTTATTTCATCTTTGTTTACGTTTGCTGATAGAGGTTCGTTCTTCAACATCCTCCTCCTCTTCTACCGCTTATGTTACGTGCTCACCGCCACCATGCACGTCCCAGTGTATGCCTGTTGCCCACCGCATAATAGAGTATGTTACTTTGCTTACTGTACAGTAAATCTGAATATCTTTTATACACTTAACTATTTGTTTTTCAATAAAAATAGCTAGAGGTCATTCTGGTTTGTTATATACTCATAAAATATGTTTTACTTATCTTATACCTTTGGCATAGTGTGTCTGTATACAGTTGTGGAAAGTATGTATGCCCATTCTCATTGTTTCTTATGGAAAATGACTTGTTACATTACGCGATTTTTAATTACACGTCACTTCTGAGAAACTATCCGCGTTATTTCATGAACTGGGTGTATACAGCCACCTTTTGATTTATGAGAGTTTAAACTACGTGAATTTGGATTAGCGAGTCTAGAATAAAATAGTAAAAAATTCTAAGTACGCGCTTAATGCGAGCGAGAAAAAACGAGGTGCTGAATGGATGAAAACCTCAGTTATGATGAGAGGCTGAGGTAACCAATCAAGAGACGGGAAGATACGAGATTTGGCCTCTTTCCTGTAAGCACAATTAGGTAATCACACAAACGATTCCAAGATGCTGGAAAAAAGCGAACGCAATACCTATCTCCGAAAAGGGAAGGAGGGATACGGCTCTAAACTTTGGACCTGTTTCCTTGACCAGCATACAGTAGCTTGCAAAGTTATGGAGAAACTACTAAGGAAACACATCTCTCTTCACTTGGAATCCTTCAATTTTTTGTCAGTGAGACAACATGGCTTCATAGAAGGTAGATCAACAGTAACAAACTTATTAGAATTTTTTGATGAGGTAAGCTGAATCTTACAGGAAAGAGGGCTGGGCAGATTGCATATTCCTAGACTTTCAGAGAGCATTTGACACTGTCCCACACAAGAGACTTATTTAGAAGCTGCAAGCAATGAATAGAATAGGTGGAAATGTCTTGGAATGATAAAAACTTACTTAGAAGGAAGGGAACAGAGGGTTAGAGTAAGACACTCAAGTGTCTGAATGGAGAGGAGTTAGTAGCGGAGTTCCACAGGGTTCAGTTTTAGGGCCACTTTTGTTCCTTGTATATGTAAATGACCTACCAGAGTCTGTAAATTCATTCATGACTATGTTTGCAGATGATGCAAAGATTGTGAAGAAAGTAAGAAACGAGAACAATGGTAGAGAACTTCAGGAAGATCTAAATAGTCTCCATGAGTGGTCAGAGAAGTGGCTAATGAAATTTAATATTTCAAAATGTAAGGTAATAAGAATGGGTACAAGTGCAAGAAGGCCCAAGCTTGACTACTCGATGGCAGCAGTACAACTTCAATAGACAGAGAATGAGAGAGATCTAGGAGTAAACATAGTGGCATATTTGTCTACAGAAATACATATAAATGGCATAGTAAGGCCAGCATATGCTTTCTTATCAAATGTAAGGGTAGCCTTCAGGCACATGGACAAGGAAATGTTCAGAAATATTTATGTAACCTATGCGAGGCCAAAACTTGAATATGCAGCCCCCCTTTTGGAATCGCACTTGAAAAAGCACGTAGCTAAGCTTGAAAAAGCTCAAAGACATGCCACAAAGCTGGTGCCAGAAATATGCAGTCTCAGTTATGATGCAAAGCTGAGGGAATTAGACTTACCATCACTCGAAGCTATAAGATTGAGGGGGGATATGGTGACAGTCTCTAAATTTCTTTATTTTTATGATAGAGTTGATAGGGATCAATATTTTGATATGGCTAGCTCTAAAACTAGAGGCCATAGTTTGAAGCTTTGTAAGAAAACTTATTTGAAGGATGTAAGGAAGTACTTTTTTAGTGTAAGAGTAGTTGATAATTGGAATTGGCTAAGCGAGGAGGTAGTTAATGCTAACTCAATCCATAGTTTTAAGGACAGGTATGATAAGTATCACTAAGTACAAAATGGAACCCATCAGGAGACGGGAAGATACGAGCTTGGGACTCTTTCCCGTAAGCACAATTAGGTAATCTCTCTCTCTCACACACACACACACAAATGCTGATGGATTAGCTGGTAAAGCAGTAGAATTAAAAGACAGGATTCACAACAGTAAGGCAGATATAGTAGCAATTACAGAGAATAAGTTGAGTGAGGACATAAACAGTGTCACAGTTTTTCCTAGGGGCTTCAGAATACTAAGGGTTGAAAGATCTGAGAGGACTGGTGGAGGGATAGCACTGCTCATAATTGAGAGGATTCAGGTTAAAGAAATAAACTTGGCTCTAGAAAATGAGTTCAAGGAATTTCTTGTTGCTCGCATAAATACTGGGTCAGAGAGCATTATAATAACTGTTGTATATAACCCACCAAGGAACCAGAATAGGCTTGAAGTTTATGAGGAAAGTCATATAGGTACTATTGAAGTCATAAACTCAGTTGTTAACATGGCACGGGAGAAAAAATGTAGGATTTTGATTATGGGAGATTTTAATCATAAAGAGATAGATTGGATAAATCTTGATCCACACAGTGGTGAGGACTCATTCAAGATTCCTAGATTGCGTACAAGGGAATTTCCTACACCAACATGTAATGGAACCAACGAGGGCCAGGGGTGGGGATGAGCCATCACTACTTGATCTAGTATTCACAGATAATGTGTTGGATATTGAAAAAATTGAGTATGAACCACCAATTGGAAAGAGTGACCACTGTGTGTTGTTGATGGAGCATATCATTGAAGATATTCTGCCTGAGAGTAGAGGCACTGAGGACATGAGGAGGAACTATCCGAAAGGAGATTACATCAAAATGAATGAGATTTTTGCAGTTATTGACTGGAAAACCTTATTTTACAACAAATCTGTACAAGAAATGTATGACATCTTTTGTGAGAAATATGGGAAGATAGTAGATTGCTGCATACCTGTCACCAAAGTATGTGTAATTCATGCCAGAGAGAAATGGTTCGATAATGGGTGTAAAAGAGCTAAGGAGTGGAGAGACAAATGCTGGAAAAGGTATTGGAGGAGAAAAAACATAAATGCCTGGCAAACCTACAGAAGAGCAAGAAATGACTACCTAAGTAAAAAGAGAGAGGCAGAGAGAGACTATGAGAGGGACATCACCAGGAAGGCTAAAGAAAGTCCCAAGCTTTTCCACAGCTTTATCAGAGGAAAACTGAAGGTAAAAGAACAGGTTTTAAGGCTAAAGAGAGCAGATGGAAGCATCACTGAGACGGATGAAGAGATCTGCAAAGAATTGAACAAGGAGTTTCAGTCAGTATTTACAGTAGAAAATACCCCACCCCCTCAGATTGCAGAGATAGAAGCTCAAGGGCCGGTATTAGAGAACATCAACCTTACAGCCACAGAGGTATGCAAAGCGCTGATGGATTTAGATGTTCATAAAGCTACAGGTCCTGATGACATATCCCCTCATGTGCTTAAAAAATGCGCAAACTCAATATCAGTGGCACTAAGTATCATATTTAAAAAGTCACTGGAGTCAGGGGAGATTCCAAGATGCTGGAAACAAGAAATGTGATACCTATCTTCAATACGGGAAGGAGGGATACGGCTCTGAACTATAGACCAGTTTCCTTGACCAGCATAGTTTGCAAAGTTATGGAGAAACTACTAAGGTAACATATCTCTCTTCACTTGGAATCCTTCAACCTTTTGTCAGTGAGGCAACATGGCTTCAGAGAAGGTAGATCAACAGTAACAAACTTATTAGAATTTTATGATGAGGTAAGCCGAATCCTACAGGAAAGAGAGGGCTGGACAGATTGCATATTCCTAAACTTCCAGAAAGCGTTTGACACTGTTCCACATGGGAGACTTATTAGGAAGCTGCAAGCAATGGCTAAAATAGGTGGAAATGTTTTGGAATGGATAAAAACTTACTTAGAAGGAAGGGAACAGAGGGTTAGAGTAAGACACTCAGTGTCTGAATGGAGAAGAGTTAGTAGTGGAGTTCCACAGGGTTCAGTTTTAGGGCCACTTTTGTTCCTCGTATATGTAAATGACCTACCAGTGTCTGTAAATTCATTCATGAATATGTTTGCAGATGATGCAAAGATTGTGAAGAAAGTAAAAAACGAGAACAATGGTAGAGAACTTCAGGAGGATCTAAATAATCTGTATGAGTGGTCAGAAAAGTGGCTAATGAAATTTAATACTTCAAAATGTAAGGTAATGAGAATGGGTACAAGTGCGAGAAGGCCCAAGCTTGACTACTCAGTGGCAGGAGTACAACTTCAGGAGACAGAGAATGAGAGCGATCTAGGAGTAAAAATAGTGGCAGATTTGTCTCCAGAAATACATATAAATGGCATAGTAAGGCCAGCATATGCTTCTCATCAAATGTAAGGGTAGCCTTAAGGCACATGGACAAGGAAATGTTCAGAAATATTTACGTAACCTATGCAAGGCCAAAACTTGAATATGCAGCCCCCTTTTGGAATCCGCACTTGAAAAAGCATGTAGCTAAGCTTGAAAAAGTTCAAAGACAGGCCACGAAAATGGTGCCAGAAATACGCAATCTCAGTTATGAAGAGAGGCTGAGGGAATTAAACTTACCATCACTCGAAGCTAGAAGGTTGAGGGGGGATATGGTGACAGTCTTTAAATTCTTTTATGGTTATGATAGAGTAGATAGGGATCGATATTTTGATATGGCTGGCTCAAGAACTAGAGGTCATAATTTGAAGCTTCGTAAGAAAACTGCTTTGCAGGATATAATTAAGTACTTTTTTAGTGTAAGAGTAGTTGATATTTGGAATTGGATAATGCGAGGAGGTAGTTAATGCTAACTCAATCCATAGTTTTAAGAACAGGTATAATAAGTAACACTTAGTACAAAATGGAACCAATCAGGAGACGGGAATATACGAGCTTTGGGCTCTTTCCCGTAATCACGCACGCACGCACATATATATACAGTATATATAAACTATTGGGTGAAGTACAGAATTATGTGCTTGCAAATGTCAATAAATGACAAGTTGCTCTTGATTCTCATAAGCTCGATAGAAATTTTCAACAACTTTTAGATAGTTTCCATTGCTAGGATATCAGGAGCATATATTCTGGATACAATTTATGTTCAGTAAACTAGTGAAATTGATGAATTTTCTAGTGATAACTTGAACGGAAATTTATTTTGTAAATTTAAGAATTCCTAGGAAATTGTGACCGCTTTGCAAAAATCTTGCATTCTATGGATATAAAAAGGAGTAAAATTAGTTTGAATGTTGCAACTAACAGTACTACTGCATGAAAAATTGATTCTGGCAAATTTTTCTGGGAGTGGAGTACACTAACAACATGGACACTACAAACCTACTGTGTACAAAGTCACAAAGATACACAAAAATGTAGTCCCCACAACATAAATAGGGACACAAGAAATTGGGAGCCTTTTAAATAAGCACCCAATGTTTTCTCATACCTTGCAAGCAATGTATAAACCTTAACTCCTAATACGACTTCACAGAACTTGATGTAGTACTGTACTTTAAAACTAGAATCTTGTCAAACCTGAGGTTACCTTCATTAAACATAAAAGTTTCTCCGGCACCTAACATTTTAATACAAGGTTACATAATCTGGTAAAATATTTATAGTTTGTGAGCATTTGCAAGGACTGAATAGACTAAAAAACTGACATACTGTATCTAGGATAGCTTGAAATGTGATTCTTTCAGGAAAAGTAATCCAAGTGCACTGCGTATAGTAAGGTATAACAAGCTAAAAAGAGGAAGGGATTAGGTATACAACAATGGAGAGCTGTGGAAAGAAACAATGCTATGTTAAGCAAATCAGGCTGTAAGAGCTTTTGATGAAGCTATGTATTAATAGCAATATATTTTTTTATATAAATTCATATAACATATAAAAGTAGTAACAATAAATATATTTCAACTTACCATTTTGAACAAGATACAATGGAATTATTCTTGGCTTACAAGCAAAACAATCAGTTATTATTGTAAAATTCTGGTTTGCACAGAAGACTATACAATAATTCTCTCATTTGATAGGACTATACTTTGTAATCTTACGACATTGAAAATTTCTTGAGTAAGCAGTACTTCAAATCAAATAAGAGACACTCCACAAATACTGGAATTGTTGAAACTGATTAGCAAAATAGCCTATAGCTGCTTTACTATAAGCCTTTCCCACGTATTTCAGCTTTATAAAACTAAGAATATCGGTTACAGTTTTATCTTTAAATTATTCTGACAGGGATAAAACTCAAAAGTTGCTTTTATAGTTAGAGAAAAATTTAAAAAAATATGAGTCACACTTCTGTGACTTTAAAGACAGCTCTGAATATTTTGTAAACTCACAGAATGACGTAATGTAAAAGCTCTAAGAATCTTCATGAATCCATATTTATAAATCTTATATTAACTTGCTTAAGTAGCATGTCAGATATTTTTACATAAGTGGCGAGAATTAAGGGTCCTTATCAACATTTCCTTTCTCTATTAAACCTGAGTTCATTTTCACATATGTAGTCTAAGTTCTTTGTTGTTTCCCATATACTGTACTCGCAATCACTTCTAACTTCTGCTCTAATACCCGACAAAAATCGTTCTCTTTTTATACAACAGCCATCATCAAGAATTTTTTTCCTGCACTATATCAAATAGTGAATATGACTAAGGGAAAACTGATGCAAAAATAGTTACGAATAAGCAAACATTTAAATTAGTTATTAATAATAATGAAATTTTTTTTTTCTTATGAGTGCTACACCAGGATGGGCAAAGGATATGGCCCTAATTGGACCAGGGCACAGAGAAACCAAAGTCTAGTGGTCTATAAACTTGTGATACAAAAAGAGGGGTGGATAAATATTACTTATGGATACAGGGGGTCCCCGATTAATGTCAGGGTTCTGTTCCTGACAACTGACTTAAAGTGGATGTCGACATATATCAGAAAATACCATAATTCGAACCTCGGTCCCCCACCAATGTTACACTAAAACATTGAAAAATAATTAAAGTTTGTAATATAAGAAAAAAATAGAAAAACTGCACTATGCAGTATTAAATAAACATTACTACTGTGGTTGGCTTGTATCTGGATGACTGGATAACTTCAGGCCCCATACGCAACTTAGGGTGAAACAGCTTAACACCAGCGAATGAGCACAAGAATAAATGGCCGATGCTTCTTCTTCCCCCTTTCCCAATTTTACAGCATTAAAGTCTACTGGATCTCTCATGAATCAACAGGAAGCTCACTGGGATGCGCCATCGATGCTGGTCATACAACCAATGCACTTACAATGTGGTGATATTGAAAGAAAGTATCCACAGCAAATGAGCCAAATTAATCAATATGGTATACGAGTGTGAGAAGCACAGCCTTTACAAAGGGGCTTCTCTTAAAAATGCATTCTTATTGTTCTTATAGTGCTGTCCTTTTTGTTTCTCTCTATCTCCAAAATTTATATCTGGTAATTTTTTAAATAATTTAAATATACTTCCTTCAAATAAACACATACATAAATAAAGAAAAAATAAAACCATTTACTTGATATATACATATACAACAATATCGCATGACTATTCTTCTGCAATCTCAACAAAGTTTTTCACATAAAGATTGTATTTATGGCTATGTACCAGGTAATTTTTTAAATAAATTAAGTTTAATTCCTTCAAATAACCAAATAAATAAATAAAACATTAACTTGATACAGTATATATGTATACAATAATGCCACGTGACTATTCTTTTACCAACCTCAACGCAATTTTTCACATAATAAATATCGTATTTATGGAGATGTATTTGGTAATTTTGTATGTAAACTAGGTCTAATTCCTTCAAATAACCAAATACATAAGCAAATATATAAATAAAACCATTAACTTGATACAGTATATACATATGCAGTACAACAATGTCGTGTGACTATTCTTCTGACAACTTCAACAAACTTTTTCAAATAAAGATCGTATTTACGGCTATGTATTTGGTAATTTTGTAAATAAAGTAAGTCAAATTCCTTCAAATACCCAAATACATAAATAAAACCATTGACTTAATACAACATATATGTATACAACAATGCCATGTGACTATTCTTCTGCCAACCTCAACGCAATTGTTCGTTTAAGAAAAATCGCAATTACGGATATGTATTTGGTAATTTTGTAAATAAATTACGTCTAATTCCTACAAATAACCAAATACATAAATAAATAGATATATAAAACCATTAAATTGATATATATATATATATATATATATATATATATATATATATATATATATATATATATATATATATATATATATATATATATATATATATATATATATATATATATATATATATATATATATATATATATATATATATATATATATATATATATATATATATATATATATATATATATATATATATATATATATATATATATATATATATATATATATATATATATATATATATATATATATATATATATATATATATATATATATATATATATATATATATATAGTACAATAATGTCGTGTGACTAGTCTTCTGCCAACCTCCACAAAGTTTTTTGAATAAAGATCATATTTATGGCTATGTATGTGGTATTTTTCTAAATAAACCAAGTTAAATCCTTCAAATAACCAAATACATTAACAAATAATTAAATAAAACCATTAACTTGATACAGTATATACGCATACAACAATGCAGTGCGACTATTCTTCTGCCAGGCTCACAAACTGTTCAGCGCGCGTGGATTAAATTCACTGCAACAGCCAGGTATGTCAACAAATTTATTATTAAATTATTAATTATTTATTGGCCCCAACATAACGGTGGAATGACGTAACTTGAAACGATGTTCTATAAGGACCTCTGTATTAAATTAATTCATGACAGAATTTAATGATATGGTAATGCTGCAGCATTGCTTACAGTACGTGTAAGAAGAAGTAGGTATAAATTCAATGAGACAAAGAAAATACAGATTGCAAGATAGACTCAAATTAAATAACATGCTGGCTAAACAAAATTTATATAATTTAGAAGGGAAATTTTTATATGATAAGCAATGCTTAAATCACTGAGGTATAACTGAATGAAATAAAATACTGGGTAGAAAGCATGCAATACAGAGAAAGTATATATCAATTTATAAGTGATTCATATACTGAAGGTATAATTTTTGTGCAATATACTGACAGCAATACAGCTATCTTAGTAATGCTGTACACAAGGTTTCATTTTTAAGTATATTAATATAAAATATGAACAGAAAATACCCACATGAAAACATTATCTTCATCCTCATTGATAAATAACAAAGAATTTCACTAAAAAATTTCAATTCAAGGATGTCAAAGAAATCCATTGATATAAAGGAAACTTATAATGCACTAATTCTTTTCATGTACACGAACTAAAAACTACAAATACAGCAACCTCTGAAAATATGCAGAAATTTTCACAAACACAGTAACTTACCATACTTAAAGATTCTTTCACCAAAACAGTAAGTCAAGCCATAAAAAATTAAATGTTACTGCAGTTTTAATATCATAAACTTCAACTCACCAAAATATCTGCAGGTAAGTCAAACATACAGGCTGCTTAAAATAATTATAATAATCAAGAACTTTGAGGCATGATATAATCATACAGTACTGTAATGACAATAAGAAACACAAAGGGTCAAAAATGGATATGCTATGTCTATAAAATTAATCAGCATCGCGTTCCCGTTTTGACTTTTTGCGCTTATGTCTGTGGGACGGGGATCTAGATCTCGATCTATGTCTGCTGCTGGAATGTTTGTGACGAGCGGGTGATCGACTGCGAGATCTATGACTTCTGCGTGATCTACCAAAGAGAAAGTTAATCAGAAATTTATAACAAAAGTAATCTTGTGGTAAAGGCAAAGATAAACGCATCATTACGATTGCTTTTTGCTCTGACATGTTAAAAATAAAAAGCACGTTAAACAACTACCAGAAATCACTATCTATTTGCATCTGTACAAGAGCATTACAAAATATCAGCACATGGTAAATAATCATAAAAGTGTGTTTCAATTAAACTGTAAGCTATATGTGAAAATTCACAGTAATAACACCAACTACACACTAATCATTATATTTTCTGGGCTGATGAAATATATTTTTACAGAATTCACATATCTTCGTTAGGAATTTACTGGCTTCAATAGGTAATTAAAAGGTTTCTGTAAGTTGAAGGAGGCTCAGGAAAAAATTTACAGGAATGACAGCCATAATCCTTACTACCAAACGGAGTGATACGATATAAAACTGGTGTTTTATTGTATTATGCACCATGCAAATTATAATGGGCAAATAGACATAAATTCAGTGTCCATAGACAAAATATTTAAATCTATACCTGGAGTAAATAACAGTAGAGTAAAATACCTAAATAATCAATACCTAGGATTCACCAATTTCGGAGTTATAACATAAAATTTGAAAAAATGCTTTGTGATGATCCTACAACTTGTACAAGATATCAACACCGATTTCATGTGACTGACACACCAAGAAATCTTACCTATGTCTTTCTTCTTCCTGCTGCTCAGAGACAGGAGGTGGGGCACTCATATTGGAACTCTCATCAAAATAATTAGAACTACTGGAAACAGGAGTTACATTTGGAGCACCACCTTCCCAATTACCACCCTGCCCTTGCATATCTCCACCAGCCCAAGTAATTGAAGAAAACGGAGGAGGGTTCCCATAATATGAAGTGTCTGGAGGTGGATAATAAGAATCCCCATAAGGGTTACCACCAAATCTGCAGATGAAAAGAAATAAATATATTATCAGTAATATACAGCTGACTAATCAAAATGAATATAATACAGCTATAAAACATCTATCAGTATTTCCTCGAGAGCCATAATTATTGCATAGTCTAACTACCTACAGCCTGCCAAGTTACTCTCGATATGAGATGCCTTTAATGGTGATCATTATAGACTTCAAAGAAATTATAAAAAAAATTACTTTATTTACATCTAGTTCTACTCCATAACTGTTATGCAACAGCACATTCACTGTATATTCGAGGAGCAATTATATTTATCTATGAGTTCAATACAGTAAAATAGAAACAATCATAAAATTCTTAAAGAAAAAAAAATCAAACTTTTGGGAAGACAGGCACATATTATCTTATTTCTTTATGTTTAATTTTACTATTAGATATGGCAAATTTTAAAAAATTTGTACATGTACAAGTTAAAATAGTCCATTATACTGTACTGCCATTTAATCATTTCTGAAATACTGTATGCCAATAATGACACTCAAAACACAGCAACCAAAACTGTATAAAGTATGCAGAATTGCTGTACTGTATATTCAGATGTATGATTCACCAAGGTTAAACAAGACTATTATATCTTAAATAAATCTAAAATTCTAATCAGTTATTCATCTATAGTGACTATCACAAATTTTAAATACATGATGGAAATGACTCCATCGTAAAAGAATACATAAGACAGAGAACCAAATGAACATTTATTACATATTGTTAATTTCAATGGTAGTTTATACATATATGCAAACCACATCCTTACTTCACACAAATACTTTAGGAATATAACACAAACATAATTTGGATTTTTTAGGATTATATCCATTCGTAATATTAAGGGAGAGAAATAGAGAAGTAAAAAAAGGTAGTAGCTCAAGCTAAGGCAAGGGCCTATGATGAGGTTTATGATGAACTGGAAAGTAAGGAAGGCTTAAGCAAGATGCTCAAGCTGTCAAAGGTAAGAAATAAAATACAAAGGACATCACCCATATTAAACAAATTAAAGATGGAAATGGTACGGTCCTTAAGAAGGAAGAAGACACCCTGAAACGATGGAAGGAGTATTTTGAGCAACTGCTAAATGAAGAAAATGAAAGACTTATTAGAGAGGATGGACAAGTAAACATGGGAATAGTAATGGGGTTCTCTAGGGAAGAGGTGATGTGTGCCTTAAAGAAAATGAAGAATGGGAAGGCAACAGGACCTGACTTGATTCCTGTTGAAGTTTGGAAAGCCTTAGGAGAGGAAGGGGTAGACATCTTGTATGATCTCATGGCAAAAATCTCTGAACAGGTAAAGATACCAGAAGAGTGGCGGGAAAGTATATTAATACCTATATTTAAAGGTACTGGAGAGAATGATATTTGGCAGGCTAAGAGAAGAAGTGAGAATAGGGAAACAACAGCTTGGATTTATGGAGCGAAACGGCACAACAGATGGAATATTTTGTATAAGGAAGCTGATGGAGAAATTCAGAGAAAAACAACGAGCTTTGCACCTGGTTTTCATAGACCTTGAAAAGGCCTATGGCAGAGTGCCAAGACAGGAAATATGGAGATGTTTGAGGGAAAAGATGGTACCGGAAAAGTATATTAGAATTATTTAGATGTATAGGAATGTGTATACCAGAGTGAGCAGTGTTGGAGAGACAGATGTATTTGAGGTAGGAGTGGGATTACATCAGGGGTCGGCACTTAGTCCATTCATCTTCAATGTGGTGATGGATGTAATGACCAAAGATGTGAGAGCAGTGCCATGGTGCATATTATATGCCGATGACATTGAATTGTGTGCAGAGAGGAGGGAGGATTTGGAGGAAAAGTTGGAGGGATGGAGAGCAGCACTTGAGGAGAGGAATGAGGATAAGCAGGTCAAAGACCGAATATATGTGTGCCAATATTGCTGAGGATGGTGGACATAGCATAAGAATGGATGGGGAAGAAATAAAGAGAGTACAGAAGTTCAAGTACTTGGGGTCCATAGTAGAAGCTAGTGGAAGCATGGATCAAGAAGTGAAACATCGAATTCAGGCAAGATGGAACAACTGGAGGTCTGCATCTGGTGTTCTCTGTGACAAGAAGGTACCACCAAGATTGAAGGGAAAGTTTCATAGGACCTTTGTAAGACCAACTATGTTATATGGAACAAAAACAGCAAGTATGAGGAAGACAGAGGAGAAGGGGATGGATGAAGCAGAGATGAGAATGTTGAGGTGGATGTCTGGAGTAACAAGGAAGGATAGAATTAGGAATGAGTATATAAGAGGATCGACAAAAGTAGCTGAATTATCAAAGAAAATACAGGAGGGAAGGCTTAGATGGTATGGACACCTGTTACGACGGGACGAACATCATGTTAGAAGACATACGATGGAGATGGAAGTTTAGGGTAGAAGGAGGAGAGGAAGACCATGAAAAAGCTGGCGTGATTGTTTAGGGGAAGACTTGCAATGGAAGGGTATTGATGATAATGAAGCACAGAATAGAAATAGATGGAGACGACTCATTCACAACGGCGACCCCATATAAAAATGGGTTAAAGCTGAGAAGAAGAAGAAGAATATCCATTCGTAATATCTGAGGCAACCTCAGAAGCTTGTAATGGTATTACATATTTCTGCACTAACTGTTAATAGTTACTCAAATATAAATAAAACAATGTTTTCCCTTATGTATGGAATTTATGACTTCTCCATATTTACTGGAAAGTATTCTCATATTTGAAGTATTATTTCGTAAATATCCTTCAGTTTTGCTTTTGCAGTCTATAGGAAGCTACATAAATTAAATAAACTGATCAAATTATTCTCACTGAAATAAAAGTATTGCTACTATATATAACTCATAGACTTAGCGATAGCATAAGTTAAAAAATAATATCAATTTAGATGACAGTATATAAAAGAAACAATGTAGGAAAGTCTGCCTGAATACATCATATTACTCATATTTCAGAATGCTAAAAGCCTAATTTGGCTAATAACAACATATTCGAAGATTGTTACATTAAAAAATGCAGTTAAAAGATTGTGAAAGCTACTAGTAATGGTCATAAATTTTCTTTTATCTATAACACTTACTACAGTCAAGATTACAAGCATTATATTTAATTGAATCCCTCATTTAAGTTACAAGCATTAGAATGTATTAAATAAAATCAAAGCATGAAGCAAACTAAGTACCACATTTTACTCCAAAAATTATACCATGACAATGTATTAAAAATACGCTTGGTTATGATTAGTTTCTAACAAAATTACAAATTCTGTTAAGCTACAAAATTTACAATAAAGCAAGAGTGTTAGGAAAAAATTGGAGGCACTCTTTTTCTTCCAATTGATAATATTCATCTAGGCTTGTGTGTCATAACAGAAACAGTTTTGTATTGGTGCCATATTAATAAAAGAACGAGAACTTACTCCATATCGTCATAACCAGGCATAAAGGATGAGGTGGGCGGTGGACCATTCATCACCTTGCTAGAGTATTCTCGTCTGTCTGCTGTCATCACCTGTAATCAAATTCATTGGCAAAAATATTTTCCAGGTATATCTCTATCAATTAGAAAAACAAGGAAGAAAAAGTATATGTATAAAATCATATCCTTTGCATCAATATACTCAAAATATGTAATCTACATTAAAATAAATAATTCCAAAAAATTACCTGTATTGTGCTCGTCTTGGAACTTATCACATCAATTTGACCAACAGGTTTGTTTACATTTCTTGGAGGAGGTCCTGCTTTCGGACGTCCTACTCCTCCATATTTGCTATTGTCATTTATAATGGCAACAGGAATGTTTGTGCTTGGGGTATTTCCAAAGGGCTGCAAATGTTTTGAAATATTAAATACAATCTTAACAGTAAATCAGATAATGATTTACAAACTATAGAGAACATCTCAGCCCTTTATCAGTTCAGCAAATGAGATAATCTTAGTATCTAAAGACACATAACTAATCATTTCTATAAAATTAGAGTTATTTATAGGTCTTGTAATCTTTTTTACAATCCAAAGCTTCTCAATTATTTCTAATGGTATCCTCTCTGAATTTATCACACAAAAACTTTTCTTAAAATATTTCATTTCAACACTATGGACGTATTCCTCTGAGACTTTCGCCATGTCCAAGTAACAAAATACCAAAGCTTCTTCTCCCTCACTAGCTTCTCTGTCAAGTGTATTCCTTTGCAAAGTCCATACAATATTAAATACAAGTAAAAAATTTTATTTACACACTCTTAACTCTATCTAAAATCCTAAAATATATTCTCACATTTAACAGCATCAACTCTCAAGTTTTCAAAGCTAAACCATCAATTGACTATATGCACTAACATCAGAGCAATAATTTGGGGTAATTTCAACATACTACAGAAAAAAATCAGGAAAGTGGTAGTTAATCTCGAAAAATATGCAGAGCATTCAATAATATATAATCATCAAAATGTTAGTAATATAGATTAAACATCTACAATACAAAAGTATACATACTGAGAGCAGTTTAATGAACACACTTAAATTTGCATATGTGGCGGCAAAAGAAATTTCAGAGAGAGTGGCTGATCCATTATACTCTTAACCAACTTGAAGAAGCAATCTTTCACGGATAACGCAACAAGATGATAATAGGTGAATATGTCACTGTACACAGTAAAGTGAAATATTGTACTAACCAAAATAACAGATGAGTCTCAAAGGCATGCAGGACACACAAAGGTGCATGTACCATAATAAGTACAGTATTATGCCTGGTAATTGAGAAGAAAATTCTAACCTCATGACTTGCGTATCATGTTAAGCACGTAAAAGGAATATCTCTGGCAGACAGAACAAATCTCACTCGTGTATAGTCTGTATGTCACAGAGTCAAACATGGATCTTGGATGATGGGGCAAGTGCTCTCCTCTCAAAATTTATTTTGCAGCAAAAAATAGGAAACTGATAAAAGAGTAGAGGATGCACCTCCCTGCTTTACTGCAAACAGCTAGTTTTGGTGGGATACAGAGTTCAGTTAAAATAAAAATAAATTAAATTGAGTATATCTTGTAGAACAAGTTTAATATACCTAGCATGGAAATACAAATGGACTTTCTTCATCTACCTTTGTAACACTGACTCCAAGACCACTCAATCCTGCACCTGATTCTGTCACTCTCATACGTTTCTGGCGATCGCAATACTTGAACCAGGTCTCCTCATTGAAACCATAGTTGAAATAGTCCGAAATATCTGCACCAGGCTTTCTGAAAGCATTTAAAGCGTGTTGCTATTGTCAATACCAAATACAATATGATCCCTTATAAAAGACTACAGAAAAATTAACCCATAGGGATAATAGGAAGATGATTTTATCTTAGAGTTGTCTACATTAGTACACCCAGTTCTTGGAATAACGCGAAGATAGGTTCTCAGAAGTGACGTGTAATGTAAAAATCGCTTAATGTAATGAGTCATTTTCCATAAGAAACAATGTTAATGGGCATAGACAGTTTTCACTTAAAGGGCGACTGAATCAGATGAGCTCACCACAGCACCTCATACCACTCTCCAACACTCGCTTCCATCCTTAGTGACGAAGTTATCGTATACAAACGCTGATTATCTAAATCAAATTAATGTAAAAGGCAACACAACAAAAGGATAGCAAAACATCATCATTTATGACATTATTTTACTACAAATAGTTACATAAAAGGGCAATCTTTTGCTGTTTATGGTTTAGATAGAGCCCTTTCCTTTTACATCTGGCACCAGCACATGTTAAAGTTGCCAGAAATTAGTAAAACAGAACATCGTTCTCTTCACCCCCCCCCCTCCCAACCCAGGGTGTACCCTTAAAGGGCGACTGAATCAGATGAGCTCACCACAACACCTCATACCACTCTTCCAACACTTGCTTCCATCCCTAGTGACGAAGTTATAGTATAGAAACGCTGATTATCTAAGTCATGTTGATATAAAATGCAACACAACGAAAGGATATCAAAACATTGTCATTTATGACATTATTTTATTATTAATACTTACATAAAAAGGCAATTTTTTAGTTTAGATAGAGCCCTTTCCTTTTACACCTGGCACCAGCACACGTTAAAGTTGCCAGAAATTAGTAAAACCGAAAATCGTCCTTTTCACCCCCTCCCCCCAACCGAGGGTGTCCCCTTAATTCCCATGTAAACGTATGCACATGGCAGCAAGGTGGGAAACTGCCTCCGAAGCAACTGCTTATTTACTAAAATGAAAAAAAATATATATATAATTTTTTGCACGGGCAATATTCGTGTACAGTATTTCGCATTTTTTTACTATTATTTTTTGGGGGCGTTATTTCAATTTTGCGTATTTTAAAAACGCGTAAACAAGCGAACTGAGTGTATTTAGAAATTTGAATACTTACGTTATTGAGAATCGTACAAATATGAAGCTGCATATACTTACAGAAGGGTCTCCAATTTACGACAGGATTCCGTTCCTGACAGCCGTCAAAACCCAATTTTCATCGTAAGTCAGAAAACACCTAAATTCAAACCTAGGTCACCCTCCAATGCTAAAAATAAATAATCTAAAAGAAAGAAACATAATCTAAGGGCTATATCTAAGACATAAAAATAGTAAAAGTACACTATACAGTATTGTTTACCTTTACTATTGTGGTTGGCTTGCATAATCAGCTCCCATATCCAACTTAGTGTTGAACAGCTTAACACCAGCAAGTGAACACAAGAACAATAATATGGAATACGAACAGAAAATGGCCAACACTTCTTCCCCCCTTTCCCATTTTCACAGAATTAAACAATCTTTCTACTTTCTCCTGAATCAACATGAGGCTCACTGTCCGTTGATATGGGTTATCCAGACAAAGTACTAATAATTCCATTTCAATCATGTTAAAAGTATGTAATCACACCAAATGAGCTCGATAAACATTATGGCGTACGAGAGTAATCTGATCGATGGTTCTTCTTCTTCTTCTCAGGCTAATGACATGTGACAATGTAGCCAACCTCAACAAACTTTTTCACTTGGAGATCAGATTTACGGTTACGTATTTGGTAATTTTGTAAATAAATTAAATCTAATTCCTTAAAATAACCAAATACAAAAGCAAATAAGAAATAAAACCAATAACTTGCTATATAAGTACAGGTATACAACAACGCCGTGTAACGACGTATTGTATTCCAAAGGCCAGCCTCAACAAACTATTCTGCATAAAGATCGTATATACGGCTATGTATTTGGTAATTTTGTACATAAATTAAATCTAGTTCCTTCAAATAACTAAATATATAAACAAATAAAGAAATAAAACCATTAATTTGATATATACGGGAGTCTGTCTAAAAATACTCAACTTCTACTACTCTACCATACACATTTAAAAATATGGTTGAAATATTTCATACTCAGGTAAAATCATATCTGCAATTCATATTATAATTATTCAATAAAAAATTAAATTGCTATTTAGAAATAAATAATAAATATTTTTACCACATCTAAAAAAGTATATTACACTGATACATGTAACACAGTAATGTCGTATTCTCTGAAACTATACTTGCAGGGAGTCTGCAGTATACAATATGAGATATATATAAAGGTTGATGGATTGTTCAAACACGATTATATGTTTAGTAATTTAGTAAATAAATTCAATTTGATTCCTTCAAGTAACCAAATACATAAACAAATAACTATATAAAGCCATTAACTTTATATATAAGAATACAACAGCACTGCTAGCTGTGTATTTGTCCACCACGCTCACAAACTGGTCAGTGCATGAAGTTAGTATTTACCACACAAGCCAGGTAGGTAAAAAAATTTATTTTTTAATAATCTATTTATAATTTATGGGTCTCTTGTCATATTGGCTGAAATTTGCAACTCAGGCATCACGTAACCATTTGACTCCTTGCACATTTAAATTTTCAATTACTCGAGGGCTTTAAAATTACAATGGAAACTGCATAAACCCTACCTTCCATGTAATTGTGACCACAGTTATCAATATTTGACATTCACTGAGGTTTTTAGTTAAATGTCAATGGTATTTCTTTAATCAAGCATACTAGGTGTAGACTGATGATAATTTAATTTTGATAAATGTTTCCAACGAAACACTTGTTTGCAAGAAGGACTGTAAACAACAACATATTCAGTATGTAATACACTTTTCTCTTAGTAATATACAAAAATTTTAGAAACTGATAAATCTACAAACATCATAACACAGTAGAGTATATTTAGAGGGTTATTTACTAATAGGTCAGACTAATTTCCCACAAAATTACTAATCGGTTAAATTTTGAAAACTGCAGATAATTTATAAAGAGCATTCAAAAGATAAGGAGAGCCGAGCCCTATTACAAATATGAGTAAACTATGACTGCTTCATTCATGAATCATACGATTTCTAATCTCTAAAAATGATAGTAAAAAAGCAGCTTCAAAAGTGGGCAATATATTATTTGCGAGCAAGATGAATGAGAAACATCCAATACTCTCTGTCCCTTAAACAAGCAGAGTATACTGCATAAAAGGCAGCCAACCTAAATAAAACTCACCTCCAAGGCTTATCTTCCATATCAAAAGTGAATTCTGGAACTGGTACACCATTTACTTTCCCTGGAGAAGTGAAATCTTCATCTTTCAACCCAGTTGTAGGTGCCGCCTGTAATATGGTGTTGGAGAGATGTCATCAATTGCCTTGATAGAGGAATGAGGCTTCTCGACAAACAATGAGCAAGATAATTTTGTAACTACAAGAAAAGCAAATACTATAAAACTGTACTCCATACGTGTATTTTTGGTTTTAAAATGAAAGCCATCCTACACTCTGACAGGAGGTTGGCCACAAAATGAGCAACAAAATTGAAGTGTAAAGGTTTCAACATAGCATGACCATTCTAATCTCAACTATTTGTTACATATACTTATAAAAGGCATTATTCTCACCTTTGGTTGAAATCTAGCTGCAGATGGAGCTTGTACTATATCTGGCTGAGTTTTCAATGCACCAATCGTAACAGTTAAATCATCATCATCACTGCTATCATCATCACCCTTTTCTTCATCTTTATCCTCCTTTTCTGTAAGAGTAAAGAATATAATTTTTATTATACTTATTACTAAATAAGGCCCCCTGGAGCCAAAGTAGGATACTGATAGCAACAAAGTGCAAAAGAAAAGTGGTTAGAACCAAATTAAGAGTTCAAAAAAACATTGCCAAACATGAAAATGGGTTAAGAATAACATAGTCACACATGAAAATGACATTCGTATCTCGCATCTTGCTAGGCAGTTTGGTATGACAAAATCAACGATCTGTACTATTTTCAAAAATAAAGGAGCAACCAAGGGAGCTGATGTTGCAAAAGAAGTAAAAGTTCTTACTAAGCAAAGATCGCAGACAGTTGCAGAAGTTAAAAATAAACGAGAAACAGTGGGTGACAGTCTTCCTGAGATTATGATTTCTGAAAACTCGAAGCAATTACCATAAATTGCGGCCTATAAATCGAGTTTTAAGTCATTTTTTTAAGGTCAAAACTAGGGGTCGACTTATAGGGTAGATAAAAAATATAAATATATATAAATATAAAATAAATATATATAAATATAAAATATAAATATAAATATATTTGCACCAGTAACATCAGGATACTGGAAAACTGCTACTGAACTTGGCCTAAGGGCTTCTACACAAATGACATTTCATGGCACTGTATAACAATTCTGACGATGTGTAAGAACCCATTCTTCTAAATACTTTTCCAGCTCAGGCCACTGGAAAATGCCTGCTCTCATAGCACATTTCGTCTTAAGCATTGTCTTGAGTTTTTTTTTTTTTTTCAAGAGTGTGACACCGGGACAGGCAGAAACTGCCCTCAACAATAAAGGCCCAGGCACGAGAAAATACCAAGACGAAGGAAAAGAAAAAGGTTAAGGGCAAGGCAGAGATGAGGTAATGTCACACAAAGGAAAACGACAGACAGAAAAAAACAGTCAAAGTACAGAGGACCCAGAGATATGGAGGACTAGGCTCTGAGATGTTGATAGATCTGCTTTTTGAATGATGTAAGGTCATAAGAATTAGGAAAGACAGAAGGAGGAAGAGAGTTCCAGAGTCTGGAGGTAGATGGGAAGAAGCAGTCACTGCACCGACCAATCTGCGAGCTACAAATCTCCACACAGTACCTCTTTTCTTTCCCATCTAATTTCCAATTTGATGAAACAGACCTACTTTGGAAGAAAATGCCAAGGAGGACTTACAAGTATAAATGTGATCACATTTAACAGTGCAGAAAAAATTAGGCTGGATAGAGGAACAAAGCTATTGCTGAAGTGGCAAATTATTTAAAGTATGAACTTGATGATTTGGTTCCTGATGAACTGAAAAACATAAAAGTTGTTTGAAGTGGGAAAAAAGCCATTAAAAAAAAATAAGGAAAAAATCCACATATATATTCAGAGGGAAAGTAGCAACTTCCTCAGATGAAACACGTCCTCCATACAGTAAAGAATATTACATTTGATAACTGCAAAGGACACTCTTCAAACAGATAAAAATACACTTGTAAATATGGAGGAAACTGATGAGGAAGGTTCACTGTCTACTGACTAGTTTGCATTTCTGAATAAGTGTAATATCATAAAAAATCGAAAATTAAAAATAAGATATGTGATAGTACAATACTAAATAACTAAATAGAACAATTATAATGGATATATAAATGTGTAAACGCATTACTTAAGAGAGTTAAACAAATACATTGTAATCATTACAATAAAAAAAAAAAACGAATTTACCAAAAAATCTGGCGACCCTTATTTACATTAAATGGAATTGAAGATAATGAACATAAAAAAAAGTGTGAAGACAGTAACAAAGACAATTACAAAATCCTTCCTGTGAAGATTTCATGCTATGAATAAATAAAAAACTATTATAAACTACAAAAGTATTTGCTTACTCTACATTATATTACTATGAGATTTTGCACAATGAATATGAAATGCCAACAACCAGTTGTTCATGCTGTTACAGATTTAGTTTTGTAAATTTTGAGTGATGTACAATAGACTACAGAAAAACTGATTATTATTATTATTATTATAGTACAGCTTTTTGAGCAATTTTTGTATGTATCATATATATGAAGATGTAATGACACTTAATAATTTTTATAATCCATTTGATATGTATACATATTATCGACAAGTTATATATTATAAGGAATTTCAACTTTTCTTTTACGAAAAGAATGCTTCATTTTAGTATGAACTGCCTTACTTTTATTGTAAAAAGTGTTATAAATTCTTTACTCAGTATATGTTTTATATCAATTTATTAACTATATGAGTAATATACTTTAAAGTTGCTTAAATATTGGAATTTTATTTTGTACATTTTATTTCAATTTGTAAAATATATGAGTATTGTAGTAAGACTAATAGTTGCTGAAATTAGGGAATCTTGTTTTGTATGCTTATCTGAAATATTTAAACTGTACAGACTTTGCTTTTTGTTTGAAAAAGCTATTAACTTACTTTATTACTAATTAATTAAGGATATATTCACCTGTATTCTATTTACATATTTCTTGAAACATCATTCCCTTATACCAGAGCAGTATAAATGAGCTAGAGATTAATATTTAAATTTGTAATTGCCTACTTTTTGTAAAACGTGTAATTATAAAAAAATTTTAAATATACATTTCTGAAAACAGTTGTAAAAATCAGTATCCATTTGCTGAGTCTTGTCAATAAACCTAGTTGAAAATTGTCGCTCTCTCTTTATGACTTTACCCTACCTAGTTTAAAATTTAACACAAAAGTAATGATGGGTCTTAACAGTGATGACCCATAACAATAGGAGGTACAAAAACTCAAAAGAGAAAGTGGGGAGGCTTATGTAAGTCATAATAGAAAGGAAGACACACAGTCTGATGTGGATGACAACCTCTTGGATTATTAACCCTCCCTTCATTGAATTGTGTGATCTAGAGATTAATATTTAAATTTGTATTTGCATACTTATTTGTAAAACGTTTAATCATAGAATTTTTTTTAATATACATTTCTGAAAACAGTTGTAAAAATCAGTATCCATTTGCTGAGTCTTGTCAATAAAGCTAGTTGAAAATTGTCACCTTCTCTTTACGACTTTACCCTACCTAGGTTAAAATTTAACACTAAAGTCACGATGGGCCTTAAAAGTGGTGACCCATAACAAAAGAAGGTACAAAAGCTCAAAAGAGAAACTGGGAAGGCTTATGTAAGTCGTGATAGAAAGGAAGACACACAGTCTGATGCGGATGATAAAGTCTTGGATTATTAACCCACCCTCCCTTCATTGGATTTGTGAGTGGTAATTCTAATGGCTTCCTAAAAATTTTATGTCTCTGCTAAAGCTTACTTGTTTAGAAGGGCAAGCCTTACAGTATTCGCAAAATTTACTAATAAAAACTCAACTAAAACATAACTAACAGTAGTACTAGAATAGATCTTTTTACCAGAATAACTTTTGTTAACATTAATATTGTGGGTTAGGTTAATAAAATAAGGTACAACAACTGACTAAAGTGTGCAATAACAAAATAAATTTCAGATGTATATTTTATGTGATAAAACAAAGCTACCTCAAAACATTACAGGGATGCATAATAATCAACAATATAAGCAATTGCGACACTTGTGCAAGCTATGCAACTTCAATGCTCATTTACGCAAAATTAGGGGTATGGCATATGGAGCCCTTCTACTCGAACAACCTCATATGCCTGACAGTGCTTTATTATAGGTTACATGATTGTCCACCAACATATAATGAACAACTACTGGAACGTAATCCCAGTTGTAAGCCATGACTCCAATCTGTAGAATTTTGTCAGCTAACGTGGAAATTCAATGACAACTGGCAACTACATGTAGATTTTTTCTTCACTGCCACGAACAGTGAGGAATAAAATTCTATGCCCTTGCAATACTGTTTTATTTTATAAATAAAGTGATGAATTGTATAAGTAAACACATACAGTATCCATTTCATTACTTTCTCAAAATAAAGCACAGTATTGAAAGGGCTTAGAATCTTATTCTTCACTCTTCACATCTGTGGACTAAATATATACATGCAGTTGCCAGAAACTGAGGGATTTCTATGTTTTGTAGAAAATGCAGCAACACTGTTTGTAAGTCAACACACACCCACAATACAAATCAATCACACACACATAGACACACAGTTTAATTATTTGTGCAGGTATTAACAATGCACGGGAAGCAAATTGAGTAGTATGATATACACTTTCCAATAAAAATGCTCTTCTGTGATGGAAAAATTCAAGAAATATGCATCAAAAACCTAAATTTCTTGAATAATGGTGCATGATGAAAGAAAATAAACTGGTACAATGAATTTGAAGGCTTAAAGCTTCAAACTTGCTCAACAGTTAAACAATGCATGCTTCCATATGTATAGTCACCTGTGATAATCAGGGTTTGAAGAAATTTATGAACACCTAAAAATATGAAATGAGTAAATAAGAGTAATTCAACAAAATATTGCATACACTGCTCTGAAAAAACTACCAATACTGGTAGCAATGAAATAAGTTTCTAAATGCTACTTAAACACAAATAGAGGCGAGAAAAATATGTTTGCAGATGATCTAAATCATCTGCATGAGTGGTCAGAAAAGTGGCTAATGAAATTCAATACTTCAAAATGTAAGGTAATGAGAATGGGTACAAGTGCAAGAAGGCCCAAGCTTGACTACTCGGTGGCTGGAGTACAACTTCAAGAGACAGAAAATGAGAGAGATCTAGGAGTAAACATACTGGCAGATTTGTCTCCAGAAATACATATAAATGGCATAGTAAGGGCAGCATATGCATTCTTATCAAATGTAAGGGTAGCCTTCAGGCACATGGACAAGGAAATGTTCAGAAATATTTATGTAACCTATGTGAGGACAAAACTCGAATATGCAGCCCCCTTTTGGAATCCGCACTTGAAAAAGCACATAGCTAAGCTTGAAAAAGTTCAAAGACATGCCACGAAACTGGTGCCAGAAATACGCAATCTCAGTTATGATGAGAGGCTGAGGGAATTAGACTTACCATCACTCGAAGCTAAAAGAGTGAGGGGGGATATGGTGACAGTCTTTAAATTCCTTCATGGTTATGATAGAGTGGATAGGGATCGATATTTTGATATGGCTGGCTCTAGAACTAGAGGTCATAGTTTGAAGCTTGGTAAGAAAACTTCTTTGCAGGATGTAAGGAAATACTTTTTCAGTGTAAGAGTAGTTGATAATTGGAATTGGCTAAGCGAGGAGGTAGTTAATGCTATCTCAATCCATAGTTTTAAGGACAGGTATGATAAGTATCACTAAGTCTAAAATGGAACCGATGAGGAGACGGGAAGATACGAGCTTTGGGCTCTTTCCCGTAAACACAATTAGGTAATCACAATGAAAACAAAATAAATTTGAATCTCATATACAACAACAATATATTGCATAAATTGCTCTGAAAAAGTACCTAAACTGGTAGCAAAGAAGTAAAAAGCTTGTAAATGCTAGGCAAACAATGATAGAGGCGAGAAAAATTGTATTCACATATACTACATAATAAAAGCAGAAATCTGAATCTTATTTACATTATTGAAGGTCAAAAACTATGGAAATTCTAATTCTATATAATGATAAAAATTATCCAAAAGACGAATTCATTTATATCTGACAGTACTATAAGTGGCTTCAGAACATTCATATTTTTGTAATGATACTGGTAGTACTTGTCCCCTTGACATTATATGATTAAAATTTTACAAAAAATATGAAATATAACATATAAAAATAAATTTCCATCTCATATGGTTACAAATCACCTATTAAGATTTCTCCTTGCTTTCATCACCATGCTTTTTAAATACAAAAGCATTTCCCTTTGAGATTAACATCTAAAATATAAATATTCATAAATATAATCAAGGTGACAATTTTGAATACATTTATCACCGAAAGGGGATATATATAGCCAGCATTGCTAAGCCTTCATAAGTAATCAGTTATACAAATACAACATGCATAGAAATTGTACACACCAATACTGACCATTATCATCTTTTTCAGATCCATCTTTTCCTTCACCATCTGCTTTTTCACCTTCATCCAATGGTGCTCCCTCATCCACTCCATTTTCTTTGCCCTTAAAAGAATAAAAACAATGTTTAACTGCATATACAGACACTCTCCAACTTGAGAACGAGCTAGATTCCAGAAGTCTGTTCGTAAGCTGAGATTAAGTAAAAAAAAATGTACTGTAAAGTACATACATATGCAGTAATGTACAGTACTTAGGCTAAAGACACTTAAGTACTACATAAAACATGAAGTATACAGTATTAATGAACTGTAATATGTACAGTACTGTATATATGTTGGTGAAGCACCGGAGTACTGGAATTATTACACAAGGTTCCAAGACCCTTTGTTTCTGATATCCCCACTGAAGAGAGTGATATAGAGAGACTTTTTCCAGAAAGGTGTTCAGAAATGATTGTACTGTACTTATTGCGCCACATTGATGCTTCACCAACATATGAAATACCCAGAGATTTCTTCAGACATTGGAAAAGCAACAAGGCCTAGCAAGTACAAAACAATCTTTGCTGAAGACACTTTTCTGTAATGTGGAACTTTCTGGTCCTCATCTTTTTTCATGAGATTTGTTTTCATCAAGGAATACAATGGGTAGGATTTTTGTTCGTATCTGCGAATGTTCATAACTCGCTCTTTCACTCACTCACGGGTACAAAAACACAAAGTGTTTCACCACATTCTTTATTGATAAACTCAAGCTTTTTTATTACAACTATATATATATATATATATATATATATATATATATATATATATATATATATATATATATATATATATATATATATATATATATACAGTGATCCCCCGCTTGATCGCGCTTCTTGGTTCGCGTTTTCACTGTACCACGGTTTTTTTTATTAGCAAATTATTTAATTTTTTGGGTATATGCAAAAATATTAAAATATTAAAAAAAAAATTCTCAGGATTTACATTTTTTTATTGAAAACAACATATTTCATTATTTAACTGATAAAAAAAAAATTTATTTCCCAGCCTACGAATAATAAAACAGTAAAAAATAGTAAAAACATAAATTTAGATATACGTACGTACAGTATGTGACAGAGTGTTTCGCTCAATGTCAACAGAGGCTGTTAGATGCCTTATCAAATAAATTAGTAACATAACTGTTACTTTCTAACTAAAAAAAATAATTCCCTTTAACATAACTGTTATTTTCTAACTAAAAAAATTAATTCCCACTTCTTGACTTTCGCAGATTATGATTATTTGCAATTTGTATTTTAGCTTATAGCTAATTTTAAATACCTTATTCACTCTTCTTGTACGTGTAGAAGTATAGCCCCGATATAGAGGCTGCTCCTATTTTTCTGTCTGCTACGAGCCAAGAAAATTATGAGAGAGAAAAAAGAACCAGTAACCTAACTTTTCATTATTATTCTCGTTTTATTTTATTTGCTTCCACTTGTTGCACCTAAAAAATACTGTCTCTCCCTTGCATCTCTGCTAAAATTGCCTGCCAGGGACCACCACTAAAATAGTCCTTAAAATGATATCAGAGCCAATTACTGCTCTAGAAATGTATCCTACAGATGAACTCACCAGGAGGAACAAGGAGACGCTCTCTTTTGGCGCCGAGACTGCCCAGAGGCAACATCTCGCCTGGGTAGTCTAAGTTTATTTCAAATCTTAATTACGTGGCATCTTCACAGGAATTCATCTAGCACAACAAGTGTCCTGTATTCTACTCTGCCTGTGTGACAGAGGTAATCATCGAGTTGAGGCCAAAGTCTTGGCATACGTCCGTGGTGCCGGGAAACGAAATCATACTCACCACCTCCGGGATTCGAGGCAGCATTTCATAAAATTTAATTTGAGAAATTTAATTCAATTCTTTTAATGTCATTGCATTTCCAAAATTAAAAGAAAGTTGAATTCTGAGTTTCATTTAACCGACTAATGGTAATAGAAATGGGGTGTTCAAGTACAAATATCTGTCCTGTCTGTTTGTGAGCTCTTAACCGAGCTCGGTACTTTGAGTCCCCTTAGTAAAACAGAATCTTAACAACACTCTAGCATCCTAAACCCCCCCACAGATTGGCGCCCGAACAGGGACCCGAACAGACAGACTGATTTTATAAATTTATTTTTATTTTGCTTTTTAAGATTGCACATGAAACCCGATTACCATTGGCTCGATTATTGAAATGAATGAATTTTAGGCTGCACACGAAAATTTTCGCGCTAGAAACGTTGCGGATAAGAAATTTTTCTTTATTTTCAATATTGATTATGGTAACTAATATTTTCTTGTTTCCCATGTGGTAAACAATATTTCAGGAAATCTACATGAGATTATGTGGTAACAGACTTTAGAAATTTTGCATGACGAGAAGACGTGTTATATAAAATTTCATTTATTTACGTGATAAGATTGAGTTTTAAAGCATTCGTGTTTTATATATCCGTTAAAGGGTGATACTTGTTAGGAATTGGGAGAAAGCATATTAAGTATTTTTGCTTATAATTGTGTTTTATATTCAAGCACTGACTGCTCATAGATTGGAAGAAAAACTTTGGTGTCATTTATCGAGCCTAGGCTAAGCCTTTCATGTGTCTGAGTTGTCACTTGAAAATAAATTTTCTCATTACTAGTAGAAATGTGTAATCTGGCTGCCTAGTAAGCTGTTAGCTTATCGTTGGTGTATTTTGCATAGGATCTGTGCCCTTTTGGTAACACTCCAGAATTTTACTTACGACATTTTATTTGTGGGTACTGCCATATACGCGCTCATACGCAGGCACGACCGCGATACTGTACTTGTTCGTATTACTTACGACATTTTATTTGTGGGTACTGCCATATACGCGCTCATACGCAGGCACGACCGCTATACTGTACTTGTTCGTATTACTTACGACATTTTATTTGTGGGTACTGCCATATACGCGCTCATACGCAGGCACGACCGCTATACTGTACTTGATTGTACTCTCAGGCACTGGGTGCTAGTCGGTAAAATTCGTTGTTACTCATTCCTTTCATTTGCACCATAACTGCAGGTACTGCCACGTATTGCTGTTAAGCAGGCACGACTGCCATTCTGTATTACCAGTGTTTCATACACTGTTTTGCAACATTTTGTTGCTGTTGCACTTGATTGTGTTGCTCATTCCTTTCATTTGCACAATAACCGCAGGTACTGCCACATATTGCTGTTAAGCAGGCACGACTGCCATTCTGTATTACCAGTGTTTCATACACTGTTTTGCAACATTTTGTTGCTGTTGCACTTGATTGTGTTGCTCATTCCTTTCATTTGCACAATAACCGCAGGTACTGCCACATATTGCTGTTAAGCAGGCACGACTGCCATTCTGTATTGCCAGTGTTTCATGCACTGTTTTGCAACATTTTGTTGCTGTTGCACTTGATTGTGTTGCTCATTCCTTTCATTTGCACAATAACCGCAGGTACTGCCACATATTGCTGTTAAGCAGGCACGACTGCCATTCTGTATTGCCAGTGTTTCATGCACTGTTTTGCAACATATTGTTGCTGTTGCACTTGATTGTGTTGCTCATTCCTTTCATTTGCACAATAACCGCAGGTACTGCCACGTATT
>JAXCGZ010000326.1:0-2500 GCA_037179515.1 Halocaridina rubra
GCATTTATTTACATATAGAGGATAAGACCTAAGTTCAAAATATCTGATATTTATTTTGATATAATATATTTTTTACGTTCATAATAAAAAGACCCATTCGACAATTTATATTTTTGCCGGTTTCGTATGTGTCTCGAATATTCCAAATTCGATGGGTGGTGGATAGAGGAGGGTTAAAGATGAGAATTATAACTATATTCCTAGCACCCGCGATGGGGTCGAGCTCACGTTTATCAAACAAACGTTTATCAAGCATCTTCTCGACTTGTGTGCTGCCACTGAGCTACTGCGGCCCCCAATACTTTACAATTACTATAAATCGTAATATTACATGTAAAAGATGCAGTGGATAAAAAAATTAAAATATTAAAAACGATAAAGTTACAATACGAAATCTAATCATTTGAAAGGGAATTGGGCCAATTTTTGTTTTTGTTTTTAATGTTCCACTGCCGCCTTCTGGTAGCCTAGTGAATAAAGAAGGCTTCATTCCTGTCCAGAAAAAAACAAAATTCAACAGTCTAGTGACTCATTAAGCTTTTCTCAAAAATAACTATTCTGATATAAGGGGTGGGTAGTTGTGGCTTGCCTTGCAAGGAAGGAATTCCCTGTCAACTTAGCAAATTCATTAAGGATACCATAAAGTGTAAGGGATATATGAATGAAAAAGTTATTTACCGTTTTATGTTTCACTAGTTATCTCTATTATGGGGGTGGACACAAAAAGGGTTGATATGAAAAATTAAGGTACAAAGCCCTTCCTAATGCCTCAAGTGGGATTGAACAGGGATTTGCTACCTCCTAAGTCGAGCACTCCAACCGCTACTCAATAACAGTCCTCGCTACACCATATATATATTGCCTGAAAAATGCAATATTCTCCAACTTCGAAATGCTGTTTCTCTTTCCAAGACTTTGTCTTCTCTTCCAAGAAACATTAAATAAGAAGTGCTGATACTGAGCTTCTGAGACTGCTACTTGAACCTACTGGCTAAAAAATCTATATAAATCAAATGCTACGCAATATCCTTAATAAAAATAAACCGCAATATTCTTCTATCTTAGAATGCTATATCTCTTTCCAAGAGTTTATTTTCTCTTCGAAAAAGCATTAAAGGATAAGTGATGATACTAAGCTTTTCATATTGGTACATAAACCTATTAGGCAAAAGTATTTGGATAAATCAATCACTGCAACGTATTTGAATTCCTAAGTATATGCAATATCCTACTACCTCCGAAAAAAAAATATTCTTTACAAGATTTTGTCCTAGCTTCCGAAGAGTATTTAAGGCTGAGTTATACCATAACCTTTTCAGACCAGTAGATAAAGCTCATAGGCAAAAGGATTATTATAAATCAAATGCTACACTGTATCTATTCCCAATAAAAAGCAATATTTATGCACTTCGAAGAGGAATTTCTCTTTCCAAGGGCTCCAAAGAGAATTTACAGCTGATTGACGGTACTAACCTCTCCAGCTTGGTAGTTGATACTCTTAGTCAAAGCTATGTGTATATATCAACTACTACAAGCTATTTGTATTCCAAGGATAATGCAAAATCCCCTTTTCTTGAGGGAAATATTTTTCTTTCTAAGACTTTGTCTTCTCTTCCAAAGAGCCTTAAAGTCGATTTTAAGATAACTTTTTCAGATTGGTTGATGAACCTCTTGAGTAATTTCTTTCGAGTAGTAATTCAATTAAAAAAGGCAATTAAAACTCACTGAAAAATATTTTTGTGGCCTATTTCTCAAGCTGCAAGGAAATGGGACATTCACCTACTAATCTAACTTTTGTTAAAAAGTTAAAGTAAAAAATAATAGATTATGTCCTAAGCATTAATTACAATATTTTAGATTTGAATGCTATTATTCCTCAGATACACACTTAGTTTAAATTGCACTCATTGCTAGGTTTGGCATCGCTGCCATAAGGAAAGGGAACTTCTTAGAAGATTATTGCATCAAAGAAAGCCGTTATAAGTTGGATAGCCCTTTCAGAAAATTTCTTATCCCCCCCGCCTTCTTTCCCCCCTCAATAGCAACCAGGTTGCAAGGTATACACGGCAGAGAAAATTATATGTTTTTCTTGTTTGTCATTATGTGTCACTAATAATCCTCATTGAAAAGGGGGTGGACGCAGATTGAGATGATATGTTATATATTTTTATTCCCACGAACTTATATCCGCTTTTAGTTGGCTCAGGTCCCACTGTGAAATAGCTTTACAGTTATGACTTTCTCAAATGAAGTCAAAAAAATTAATAATTTTGAGGGATTAGCGTTTTCGGATTCATTTCTTTTGCTGATAATACAGTTAATAAAAGTCAGGCGACTCCAGAATTTGATTTACTGAACCAAGATGATTATCACTAGCATCCTTTCAAAGTAAGGAAAACAATACAATCCTAAACAAAAAAAGTATTCATATACAGAGAAACCAAATGGTATGTGTGGTAACTCATTTGCAAAGATCTCGTGTCGGGAAATGACATATCCA
>JAXCGZ010000326.1:10000-12500 GCA_037179515.1 Halocaridina rubra
ACGAACAAAAAAGGAGGACAAATGAAAAGATTTTGCAACTGTTTCTCGTCGATGTCAGGTAGATTAGGAAGATGATATTGCTCATGAAAATCATTGTAAAAAAAACCGGAGTTGGCACTCTTTCGTAAGAGTGCCCTTGGCTGCCTTTGAAAAGATACTAAAGTTCAGTATATCATTCAATGTTATCTTTTTATGCATATTATCATTAATTGCTAAAAGATCATTCCATATAAGACATAATTGTTACAATATATTAAGAGTCCTTGTATATGCGTCGAATAAGTAACTGAACTCAATTATGTAATTCGCAGATATTTTCTTATGCACACTTCATCTCTAACTAGAAAGGTTAGTAATATACAGATAACACATCCACACCATCACCACCACATTCATGCACACACACACACTCACAGTAAAGCTATTAGCACTTTACTGACAAACTTCTGAATGCATTATAATAAACATATACATGGAAGAAAATGATCTAGGTTAGTCCAAGCTTGAATTAAACTGATATCCATAGTTTTTCAAAAATATTATATAGGAAAGTCCAATCATGTTTTTCTTAATGAATATCAGTTATAAATCTTTTAAGCCTCATATACATAGTAACATAATTAAGACAAAATGTATCTCCACTCAGGCGCTCTCTTATATCACTGAAATTTATTAATATTTAACATTGAATATCTATGCCATAAAGGTGCAGATAAAAATACGCTCTATCAGTACATATTTTTCAGTTTGTACATTATCATTACACTGACACGTCCGTTCTTTATGTGATGTACGATTCCACCTCCCAACCTCCACCCAATGGTTGTGGAATATCAACTAGAGACTCGTGACCGATTCCCGCTGGTAATCTGGTATCTACAATTTTGACTACTATATTTCATGCACTCTCAAATATTGGGTCAGTTCTGCACTGCATGTATGTAATTTTATTGCAGTCTTTGCATTCTCCTCGATATAGTTTTTCATATTTTGTAGGGAGTCTTTATCTTCATTATTGGCCAAAGTCCTTTCTAAAAGCCAATATTTGTTCACTACTTAATTGGTACACCAAATAGAATTGTTTACTAATGTCTATTCGTTTAGGATTTGAGTTCATAGTACTTTTCCTTTTTTTCCTGATAACTTCCTGTATAGGAGAAATACCTACCTCTACCATGCTCAAATTGATACTGGTCTTCTTACGAACACCTAATAGGCACTTCACTAACTTGTTGTATTGTTTTTCAAAGCCCTTTATTCTATAAGTTATCAGAGTCTGCACTGTACAGCAACGATGCCATCACTTCAGCATCAAAAAAATTCCTTGTATATAAACGGTATTTGAGTGTTGCTTGCACAAAATATTGAGAATTTATTGGCCACAGCCTCACAGGAGATCCTGTGCCATACAACGTCTGCATCACTCTTACCCAGTGGTTTTCAACATGTGGGCCATGGCTTACTTGTAAACTCAGGGCTGTTCTGGGGGGGGGGGTACGGACATATTGTAAATTAGTACTTAAAGAATGAAAAATGCGAAAAATAAAGAAAAATTGTAATTTGAGTTTTGATTACAGTGCATGTATTTATTGACATTAAGCGTAGGCTATTTCATAATATCATAAATGAAAAAATAGAAGTAGTAAAGTGTTTTGAATATGCTTTATGATTATTTTATTATCATTATTATATAATTCTGAAGGACAATGGACCATGAGATTATAAGGATGCCAAAAGTGGGTCATGGGCACAAAAAGGTTGAAGAACTCTCTGTCTTACAAGACTCAGTGACCCTAGGACTGAGATACAAATACTCTGAGACATAATCGACTCTCACTCCCTCATTTGACAAAGAACGTTTATCATATTCTTGACCATTCACTACGAAAAATGTACTTTTCTTTTCATTGATTTCCACAATACTTTCTTCACAAAACTGACATGCAACAGAAAATTTCCTCTCACTCATCTCCCGACTGATTGTTAGTACAACTGCATCATTTGTTAACAGCAGTGCATGTAAGCTTCCTAGAAGTTCTTTAATTTGCACCACTGTCTTTAACATCCTTATCATAAGATCAATATATATAGTTAACAGTAATTAACTTGATGGACCTCCCTGTCGAACACCAATGTATGGTCTATTGTTACTGACGTAAGTATACTTTCAGTGATTGTGTATGTTCTTAATAGCCTTGTTATAATATTCTCTTAATGTAGTCTTTATTTTTTTTTATCAATGTATGCCTTCTAACTGCAATTGTAATTTCTAATTCTCTTACCTATGTTTATTTTATTTGCAGATGCTTGTGGCTGTATTTATGTAGAATAAAGCCTTAATTACTACTATGGCTTATTATAATTTATTCTATATAAATATTTGAATGTTGGTTTTGATTCAGCTGGAGCATAATGGATAAATTCCTGCCACCTGAAATATTTGAAGCCAATCCAAATTCGAATACTGCTGCAAAGGAATGGAAGCATTTGCTAAAGACTT
>JAXCGZ010000326.1:20000-22500 GCA_037179515.1 Halocaridina rubra
CTTCCTTGACACATTGGAAATGCTTAATGTGATCTGGAGTCCAGGAGAATGAATGTTTGGGACTCATCAGGGGACATATAGGATAGGCTGTGGCTGCAATGTCCAAGGTGAATTATGCCAGTTCATTTACCAAGCCCATGAAGGAATGCAGATCAGGCAGGTTAGCAAGCTTGGGAAAGTTGTGGATGGCGCTAACCTTATCTGCATTCTCGGAGATGCCATCTCTACTGAGAGTGTAGACAGACATAAAAGTCGACATGATGAGCTTGTCTTTGCTTTAGGTGATGCCATGTTTGTGGCACCTGGTCAGCATTTGGTGAATCCTCTGCAAGTGTGCAGGAAAGTCCTCGTCAAACAATAGGAGGTCGTCCTTGACCCTGACAGTTTGTAATACCCTGCAGAGCTGTGTCACCATGGAAACAGAAGGCTTTGCCGGTCACTGAGAAGCCCATGGGTCCTCTGCAGTGCTTGAAATTGCTGTATGGCGTGATGAAAGTGATGAGGTGCCTAACCGCCATGACGAGTTCCATTTGCCAGTAAACGTGTGAGGCGTCTGCAGTGGTGAAGAACTTGGCAGACGGTGTAACACCGCCAACGGCTGAGAATGGCATAGGAGAGGGATGTGCAAGGCGGGACAATTGACCGTTCATGTTAGTCAAGTTCACTGTGATCCAGACACCACTAGATTTAGCCACCAGGACCATAGGGTGGTACTATTCAAAGGGCTGATCACCTGCAGGCTCAATAATCCCTTGCATAACCATCTTGTCAAGCTCTTCCTTCACCTGACTCTGAAAGGTAAAGGGGATAGGACGAGACATGTAAATGGCAAAGGGAACAGCATCATTTTTCAGGTGGATCTTCATGGGGCGATTGATCATCTTCTTGATTGGAGCTGCCTGGAGGTCCACCTTTAATACTAAAACATCTCTGACCTCAAGGAGAAAGAAGTCTCGGGAGCAGAGGGTGATGTCGTAGTAGGAAGGAGCAGCTCAGTGCATCTGTTGACGTATGTAACAGCGAGGATGGGCTTGGGGAAGTCAGGTAAAATAATGGCCAACTCCTGACAGTAGATGAAGGCGAGGAGGGGTGTTTGAATATCCTCGTGTACCCGGATATTGGAAATGCAGGACTTTTTACAAAGCTCTAGGGTAGCCTGACACTATCCCAGGGTGGAATACTTTTGAGATCTTTTGGCAGTGAGTGTCGTTACAGCAGGTAGAGGCTGAAGCCTGATTCTAGGAATCTGCTGCTGCTTGAGATGGTGAATGCCAATTAAGATGACATCGCACCTGTGTCAGATAATATCTAGAATCTTTGAAGTCCTGTCATCATGGAACAGATGTACACTGATAGGTTAGGGAGATCTGTTGGTCGAACCGGAAGTCATGTGATTACAGTTACTGAGTTTCTTGCGAGGAGAGGGGTAGCTCAACCAGAGTCTGAAGGGTTGTCCTTAACCTTGTCCTTTTTCTTGCAAATACTTTAGTAGTGGCCAGTCTTGTTGCAATTGTGGCATTGCACATCCTAGGCAGGGCATCTACGGGTCCTGGCCCAGTGACTCTTGCAGCCACAGTTGGTACAGGTACTGTTAGCAGCAGGGCACCTTCTCGGGCCATGTCGGTGGTTGCTGGACTGGCATGAATAAATGGAAAGAGACTGTGTCTGTGGAAGCTGCAGGAAGTCGGCCATTCTCTGCCATTGTTGTTCCTTCTTGTATGCAAAAAAGTCATGTAGTTGACTTGTAAAGGTGTAAATAGCTGAAGCACTTGCATAAGCCACCTCAAATGACCTACAGTACGTGACGAATGTGTGGAGAGATGCAGCGGCGTCGAGAGAGATAAGGTGCTGTACAAGGTCCTGATCTCGGACTCTCATCTGGATCATCATCTTCAATTGTGTCTCGGCACACATAATGAGATCTCCGGAACACAGGTCTACCTCTTCAACCAGGTTTTCAAGAAGGAAATAAAGTCGCTGAAGGACTCGCCGTTGGCTGTTGGCAGGAAAGTAGGTTACGACATCGAATGGCTTCTTTCCTGAGATTCTTGAAGTGATCTTGCAAACAGTAGATTACTTTGTCAACTGTGAAATAAATGTCTGGAGGAATGCCAAGTGTGTGTTCCTGATCTTATTGTAAGTCAAGGGAGATGCACACTCAAAGATGTATGAGCTGTTTATCTCTAACATTTTCTTAAATTCTATCATTACAGCAAAGTCGTGCCACCTCCGATGATGCCACTGGCAAAAACTTTAAATGAGGCATCAGCGGTGCTACTCCACTTGTGTGATATCATCTGTAGGAGTGTCAAAAACCTTCAATATTCCTCCAGGTGTTGTATGTCTCCCGCTTTCCTATGAAACTCGTCCTGGTAGAATAGCGAAGAAGATATTGAGTCCTCCATTACTCCTAACAAGACAGCAGCTAACACAAACCAGGACAACCAAATTACACCATCCAGCACAAATAACCAACCCAGCATTAGGCTGCAAAACAGTG
>JAXCGZ010000326.1:30000-35000 GCA_037179515.1 Halocaridina rubra
AGATGTGTCCGCCGTAGTTCAACGTTAGAGCAAGCGAGATGAGAAATGATGAGCCTAACAAACGCATGATCGAACCCACCGCAGGATGTTAAGATTGGTATTAAGCTTTTATCCTCTTATAAATCCAACCTCTCAGTATTCATCTCCATTCAAATGGGTAATAATTGACACAAAATGGCAAAAAGTGATATATCAGTAGGGGTAACAGTGAGAGCATCTAATACCAACAGTAAACAACAAAAAGTAGCAGCAATCAACGAACGACTTGAGAACATAAACCCTGCCAACTTAGCAATTTTATAAGGACTAATTATTTGGAACAGGGTATATGCGAAATATAAGCTTAGCCTCGCTCATGAAGCTTCACATTCTCTCTCTCTCTCTCTCTCTCTCTCTCTCTCTCTCTCTCTCTCTCTCTCTCTCTCTCTCTCTCTCTCTCTCTCTCTCTCTCTCTCTCTCTCTCTCTTTCTCTCAATTTGTGACTCCCAATCGGCCCTACAAGCCCTATCCTCGCCTAGACCTATCTGTGGTCGTGCTGTGGGAGATATACTATGTCGCCTCGCGGCCGCTTGGGATGCTTCTCTTGTTGTGTAATTTGTTTGGACTCCATCCCACATTGGGCTGACTGGCAACGACACAGCGGATCGTCTTGCCAAGGCGGCCTGTATGCTGGATGGGCATGCTGTGGACGCTGAGCCCTCCCTCCGATGCCTACGTAACATCATCTACTCAGCTGGGTTTGCCATGACGGTCCAGCGCAGGGACATGGAGAGGGCCAACAGTGTGTCCATACAGCACCATGATCACTTTCTTCACAGTCGCTACAAGTATCGCAGACGCGGGTTAATGGTGCGGAAAAACAATGTAGTTAGTGCTCAGCTCAGAATGGGGTATCGGCCTTTATGGCAGGTCTCCCAGACTCTAGATATGCCACAGTACACCTCCTGTAAACTATGCGACCATCCTAATGCTAACACTCTTGACCACTATTGTCTTCAGTGCCCCACAGTGAGAGATGTTTTACCACGAGGTCAGAACTTAATACAGATCTGCTCATTTTTACTTAATGATGACAACCTTGATGTTATTCTTGCTCGTTATCCTCACTTTGGTGGCCATTAATTATATTGAATTATACATATATTTTCTGTATGTTGCTGTATAATTCTGTTTGTGCATTCTGCGTTTCTCTGAGCTTTACTTTTGCATATAATGTACTCTGTGCTGCCATACTGTGAGTTGTGTGTTAGTATGCAGCAATGTTTTATCAATATGTACACCTCCCTGTAAACCATGTTCAACTCTTGGTTTTGTATCCATTTGAAGCATTATTTGTATGAACTCATGTGATGTCTGACGCCTTGGCGCAATAAATTAATAAAATAAAATAAATAATCTCTCTCTCTCTCTCTCTCTCTCTCTCTCTCTCTCTCTCTCTCTCTCTCTCTCTCTCTCTCTCTCTCTCTCTCTCTCTCTCTCTCACCCACTCTTACTTTATCACGCACTCATTCCCTCTCTCACTCTAACTCTTTCACTCACTCATTCTTTCTTGCACTCTCGATCGATTGATCGATTAATCGTTCCCAGAAAATACCAATTAACAAAAGCTAGCTTGATGAACAGATAAAATACCAACTATATTGAAGACTAGCGACAAATGAAGTTTCTGATCTCAAATAATAAGATTAGGAAAGAAAAATATCATTACTTGATGCTTGATCAACTAACATTTTGCAAGATATTGATTTTAGGGAGAAAAATTCTAAATGATGAAGATTAAGTAATAACTGAGCATAGAGAAAGAGGTTACATCTTATTGTATAATATCAAGATCTTCATGATAATCATGATATCATGATAATCTCTGATTTAAGGAAGATAAGACACTATGGAAAGATAATACAATAACGTAGTATAGAGGGGGATTATATTGAAGCAAAGTACAATTAGTTAAATGTACTAACTCCAGAGAACCCACTTTCTATTACATTTTGAGAGAGAGAGAGAGAGAGAGAGAGAGTGAGATGCGATTCAATACGCTGTGTAGCTTTCTATATCACGGGAGTGTAAGATTTACAGTAAAAGAATAGGAGATCTATTGGGGATTTGTAAGGAAAAAAAAATAATGACATATTGTTATAAATAATTACATCGAGAAGGGGTTTGAGGTGCACAATGAAAGATAGTCAAAAACCTGTTCGTTTTTAAGAGGAAAAGCACAATAGAAACAAAAATATTAATCAGACTATTAGAAGGGCTTAAAATATTCTGCTAAAATTAATCTTTAATGTTGTAAATTTTTATTAGGAAAAGAAAGATGAAAATAGAAAATTCGTATATATAAAAAGGTAGAAAATGAGATCAAAGGTTATAATAATAAAATAAACACTTTGTGAGTTTTTTTCAAAATAATTAATGATAACAGAACATTTCCTTGAAAATATGAGTAGAGAGAAAGAATTACTATTTTCATAAACAAAAATCAAAACCTTGTGAGTTTTGAGATAAAAAAATCACGGTTACAGAACAAAGTCTTGTAAATATGAGGATAGAGAAGGAATAAATATTCAGTGTAACAAAAATAGAAAATCTGGGAGTTTTTGAGAGGATTATCCTGATATAAGAAAGCGGATGAAAATCTAAAAAAAAGAAAAAGAAAAACTAGAGAGACGAGATCGGCTATGCATGCTTTGGAAAAAGTATTGGTATGACCTAAAAGAATATGCTCTTGGAGCAAGATAAGACAGCATAGCCCCCCCCCCCCACAAAAAAAAAGTAAAAAAGATCTTGAATTTCATTAAAGGAATTTATCGGCCTACACAAATGAGAATTTATTTACCAGGAAAAAATAAGACCTGAATTCAAAGTCTCTGATATTTATTTTAATATAATATATTTTTTACCTTTATAGAAGATTAGAGACCCTTCAATGATATTATTTTTTTTTGCAGGTTTATATGTGTCAAGATTAGTCCTAATTCGATTGGGGATGGATACTGGTATGATAAAGCTGGGAATTAAAACTATGTACCTAACTCTCCGCTATGAGATGGAGCTCACTTTGATCATGCTTGTCGCTTCTCGACTTGAGCTACAGCAGCCCCCAATAATTTATATTTACTCCAAATCGTAATACGAAATACAAAAGATGCAATGACTATAAAAATAAAGATTATAAAACCGATGAAGTTACTACAAAAAAATCTAATTATATGAAAGGGAATGGAGAAATAATTTTGTTATGTTCCGCTGCCGCCCTCTTGTAGCCTAGTTAATATAAAAACTAATTCCTACCCTGGAAGATCTAAATTTCAATTCTCTAGTGACTCATTATGCTTGTCTCAAAAATAACTGTAATATAAAGGGGCGGGTAGTTGCGGCATACCTTGCAAGGAAGATATTCTCCGTCAACTTAGCAGGCTCATTAGGCACACCATAAGTTGTAATGGATATATGAATGAAAAAGTTATTTAGCGTTTTATGTGTCACTATTTATCCCAAATATGAGGGTGGACACAGAAAGGCTGTAGCTGGGAAATTAAGATATTAAGCTCTTCCTAACCCCCCACTGTGGAATCAAGCAGGGTTTCACTACTCCCCAAGTCGAGAACTTCAACCTCGTTGCTAGAGCGGCCCCCGCTATACCGTATATACATTTCCTGGAAAATGCAATATTCTCCTACTTGGAAATACTATTTCACCTTCCAAGAGTTTGTCTTCTCTTCAAAAAGCATTAGATGAGAAATGATGATACTAAGCTTTTCAGAGGTGTGCTTGAACCTATTGGATAAAAATTCCGTATAAATCAAATCTACAAAATGTATGTTAAAAAATAAAATGAAAAAAAATATTCTCCTATCTTGAAATGCTATATTTTTTCAAAGAGTTTTTTTCTCTTCCAAAAAGTATTAAAGGAGAAGTAATGATACTAACCTTTTATACTGGTACATTAACCTATTGGGCAAAAGTATTTGGATAAATTAAACACTAGTACACTGTATTTGAATTCCTAGGAATATGCAATATCCTCCTACCTCCGAAAGAGAATTTCTCTTTACAAGATATTGCCTTCTCTCCTAAGAGTATTAAAGGCGGAGTTATACCATAACCTTTACAGACCAGGGGATGAAGTTCACTGGCAAAAGGATTCTTATAAATCATATGCTACACAGTTGTATTCTCAGGAAAACGCAATTTTCGTTCACGGTGAAAGGGAAGTTCTCTCTTCAGGTGTCCGTCTTCTCTTCCAAAGAGAATTAACAGCTCAGTGATAATACTAGCCTTTCCAAATTAGTAGTTGGTGGTCATAGTCAAAATTACTTGCATATATCAAATGCTAAAAGGTATTTATATTCCAAGAAAGATGCAATATCCTCTTGTTTCGTAGAAATATTTTTGCTTTTCAAGTCTTGTCTTCTCTTGCAAAGAGTATTAAAGGCGAATGTATAAAATTAACCATTTCAAACTGGTTGATGAGCCTCTAAAGTAATTTCTTTTTCTATTGGTAATTTGATTTAAAAAAAAAGGCCATTAAAACTCTTTGAAAAGCTTCTTCTGCCATAGTTTTTCGAACTACAAGGAAATGGGAGCTACTAACTTAACTTTGACTAAAACGTTAAGTAAAAAAAAAAAAAAAAAAAAAAATATATATATATATATATATATATATATATATATATATATATATATATATATATATATATATATATATATATATATATATATATAAGATATGGCCTATGCATTAATTATTATATTATAGATTGGAATGCTATACTTCCTCAGCATTAAAATTCAGTTATTACTGTACTTGTTGCTAGGTATAGCATCGCTGCCATAAACAAAAGATTCCTCTTAAAATACCTTCTTAAATCAATAATGCCGTTATAAGTATGATAGATCTTTTAGAAAATTCCTTATCCCTCCAATCTCTTCCCTCCTCAAAAGCAAGCAGGTTGCAAGGTATACGCAGCAAAGAAAATGTGTTTTTGTTGTTTGTC
>JAXCGZ010000326.1:45000-47500 GCA_037179515.1 Halocaridina rubra
CAATTCCTCCCTTGGTACTCGATCGTAAGCTTTTTTCAAGTCAATAAAAACCAGATGTAATCCCTTCCGTTTCTCTCTTTACTTTTCCATTAAATGTCTCAACGCAAAGATGGCATGCGTTGTACTTCTTCCTGGCATAAATCCAAACTGAGCTTCCATTATTTCCGTACATTTTCTCAATCTTTTGTCCATTACTCTCCCGTATATCTTCATAGCATGGCTCATAAGCTTAATCCCTCTATGCTTTTCACAGTCCTGGATGTCCCCCTTCTCTCTGTAAATTAGTACCAAGGTCCTTTCTCTACATTCATTTGGCATTTTTTCACTATCAAACGCTTGGCAAATAATCTCGTACACGATCTCGACTCCCAGGTTGCCAAGTGCTTTCCAAGCCTCAACAGGTATCTCATCTGGTCCAACTGCTCTCCCGTTCTTCATTTTTCCAATTGCTTCCTTCACCTCTAGCAACCTAATATCTTCCACCTCCACCTCATTTGGCCGTCCATACTCTATAATTTGCCTTGGGTTTTCTACATTTAGCAATGTCTCAAAATAGCTCTTCCATCTCTGTTTGATATCCTGCTCCTCACACAAAACTCTTCCCTGTTCATCTTTAATTTGCTTTACATGTACCAAGTCTATAGTAGCTTTATTCCTCTGCTTTGCCATACTGAACAATTTCTTTTGTCCATGTTTAGTGTCCAGATCTTCATAAAAATGTTGTAGACTCTCTGCTTTCGCTACTGCTACCGCTCTCTTAGCATTCTTCTTTGCCAGTGTATACTGTTCTTGATCTTCTGCATTTCTACATCGTATCTTTTCTTTGCCAGCTTTTTAACGCGAAACTTAGCATGATCCTCTGGTGTCCACCACCAGTCTTCTTTATCTTGCAGTGTTTTCCTTCCTGATGTTTTCCCCAGCTCTTGTTCTCCAGCCTCTCTCACAATTCTTCCGACGTCGTCCCAGCCTCTGTCTCTCACATATGTTGTCAGTTTTTGACATACTGCCTCCCTAAAGGCTAATTTACTTTCATCCTCCTTTATCTTCCACCATTTTGTTTTTACCATCTTTTGCACGCCTCTTCTTATCCTCCCGACTAATATAAGATCTGTTACCACCAGCCCATGCTGCGGAGCCCCACTTTCTCCCTTGATTACTTTACAATTTATGATTTCATTTTAATCTTTCCTCCTACACAAGAAGTCAATCTGGCTTTCTCTGTTTCCACTTCTGTAGGTGATCATCTGTGCATCTCTTTTCTTAAAGAAGGTGTTAACAATATCCACGTCAAATGCCACTGCAAAAACAATTAAATATATATATATATATATATATATATATATATATATATATATATATATATATATATATATATATATATATATATATATATATATATATATATACATACATACATACATACATATATATATATATATATATATATATATATATATATATATATATATATATATATATATATATATATATATATATATATATATATATATATATATATATATATATATATATATATATATATATATATATATATATATATATATATATATATATATATATATATATATATATATATATATATATATATATATATATATATATATATATATATATATATATATATATATATATATATATATATATATATATATATATATATATATATATATATATATATATATATATATATATATATATATATATATATATATATATATATATATATATATATATATATATATATATATATATATATATATATATGTATATATATATATATATATATATATATATATATATATATATATATATATATATATATATATATATATATATATATATATATATATATATATATATATATATATATATATATATATATATATATATATATATATATATATATATATATATATATATATATATATATATATATATATATATATATATATATATATATATATATATATACATACATACATATACCTTGGCTGTTTCCCCCTTTAATTGGGGGGTAGCCGACATCAAGAAAGGAAAACAAATAGGGGGATTACTTTGCTCTATGGGCAATGACGAGGGAGCTAGCGACCGTTCAGATGGCACTGCTGGAGTGCCACAGCCCATCCTCCCGGCTCTTCCACAACCTGTGTCGCTTCACAACTGCCAACTCCTCCTACTGCCCCTACCACAGGGCTATCTCTGGAAGATGCAGCCCCGTGGTAACAGCAGATGCCCATCAGAGCTGCGTCACAATCACTCTCCACTCATTCCTATTCCTAGCACGCTCACTTGCTTCCCTCACATCCATCCTCCTATCATTCAGGGCTCTCCTTACTCCATCCATCCATCCAAACCTAGGCCTCCCTCTAGCATTTCTCCCATCAACTCTCACATTCATCACCTTTTTCAGCAGCCTTTCATCATCCATCCTTTCCACATGGCAAAACCATCTCAGAACATTCATATCTACTCTGGCTGC
>JAXCGZ010000326.1:52500-60000 GCA_037179515.1 Halocaridina rubra
ATTGAGTTAAATGTAAAGTCTAAATCCCGTGATAACATATCTTGGTTAGCAAGTCAGTTTATCAGTTAGGAAGAATATATAACAGAAACAGGTGGGTGCCACCTCGAACACAAATTCGAATTTTCCTTCAGGTTTGACTTTTGTTTTTCTTTTTCTTTTTATACTTAAATTACCATGGTCAAGTTTTTAAGTTAAGATGTGTGTTACCAGAAAGGAGACAAACTGAGTCACTAAATAGCACTTATATGGAGATATAAAAATTCTGTTTGAAGGTAAATTAGAAGTTTTTCTCTTTTCTTTTTTTTTTCCTCTTTCTCGTCTTCTTTCTATATTCTGTGAGAGGGAGAACATAAAAATGAAGCCATCTCTGTCCCAAACCTCTCCCACCCATGGGTCGGGAGAAGGGGTAGTCATCAGAGGACTTAAACAGAGAATCAAGAAGTTAGAGGAAATGGTTACAAGCCTTGATGATAAAATTCGGAATATGGATGGAGAAATGAAAGAGAATGAAACACTCAGAGAACAAATAAGATCTTTGGAGGAAGCAAATAAAGCACAAGGGCAGGAGAGAAAGGAACTAGAAAAAAGAATAAAGAAGCTGGAAGGGGAAAAGAGTCAACTAGAATCTAGAATTTCTAAACAAGAAGATAAAAACAAACAGCTAAATGACAACCTAAAGGAATTAGATGTTAGTTCACTGCTCTCTTCTGAGAGAGACGAGATTGCTGCTTGGAATGTTCAGATTAAGGAAAACATTGAACAGTTCAGAAAAGAGTTCCAGGAGCTGAATATGGAAAATGATGCCATGAAAACGTCCTTTGCTGATGCACTAAAGGGGAATGTGGCAGTAAAAGAGGCTGTAAAGGTGGTGGCACTGGAAAACATACAAACAGTTGACTATAAAGAGACAGTAATCGAAAAAATGAAAGACGTTGTAATGGAAAGGGCAAACCCACTCATCAGACAGGCACTTGATAAGGAGAAGACAGTGGTAATCTCAGGCATAAGTGAATCCCAGGAGCCAACATGGCAGGGGAGACTTGAAGAAAATAAAGCTAACGTTGTAGACCTGATAAGAAAACTTGGAGTAGTATGTGGTCCTGAGGATATAGTAAACATACACCAACTAGGTAAATATTCGAGGGAAGGAAAGCCGAGACCAACAAAAGTAACCTTTGAGAGAGGGGAGACATGTAGGGAAATATTGTTGAGAAAAAAAAGTCTAAAAGACCTTCAAGAATGCAAAGAAGTGTTCATTAGACGATACAGAACACAGGAAGAGATGGGAAAGATCAAAAACTTGTTGCAAGAGGCAAGAAGGTTAAATGATGAAAGAAATGAAGAAGAGAAGAAAAATTTTCGTTACAGAATACTTCCAGACAAAGGGGAGATAAAGAAGATAATGACAGAAGATCAGGGGATGGGGCCTCATTAAGATTGTTATACACAAATGCTGATGGATTAGCTGGTAAGGCAGTAGAATTAAAAGATAGGATTCACAACAGTAAGGCAGATATAGTAGCAATTACAGAGACTAAGTTGAGTGAGGACATAAACAGTGTCACAGTTTTTCCTAAAGGCTTCAGAATACTAAGGGTCGAAAGATCTGAGAGGACTGGTGGAGGGATAGCACTGCTCATAAGTGAGAGGATTCAAGTTGAAGAAATAAACTTGGCTATAGAAAGTGAGTTCAGGGAATTTCTTGTTGCTCGCATAAATACTGGGTCAGAGAGCATTATAATAACTGTTGTATACAACCCACCAAAGAACCAAAATAGGCTTGAAATTTATGAGGAAAGTCATATAGGTACGATTGAAGTCATAAACTCAGTTGTTAACATGGCGCGGGAGAAAAAATGTAGGATTTTGATTATGGGAGACTTTAATCATAAAGAGATAGATTGGATAAATCTTGACCCACACAGTGGTGAGGACTCATTTGGGGCAAGATTCCTAGATTGCGTACAAGGGAATTTCCTACACCAACATGTAATGGAACCAATAAGGGCCAGGGGTGGGGATGAGCCATCACTACTTGATCTGGTGTTCACAGATAATGTGTTGGATATTGAAAATATTGAGTATGAACCACCAATTGGAAAGAGTGACCACTGTGTGTTGTTGATGGAGTATATCATTGAAGACATTCTTCCTGAGAGTAGAGGCACTGAGGACATGAGGAGGAACTATCCGAAAGGAGATTACATCAAAATGAATGAGCTTTTTGCAGTTATTGACTGGAGAACCTTATTTTACAACAAATCTGTACAAGAAATGTATGACATCTTTTGTGAGAAATATGGGAAGATAGTAGATTGCTGCATACCTGTCACCAAAGTAGGTGTAATTCATGCCAGAGAGAAATGGTTCGATAATGGGTGTAAAAGAGCTAAGGAGTGGAGAGACAAATGCTGGAAAAGGTATAGGAGGAGAAAAAACATAAATGCCTGGCAAACCTACAAAAGAGCAAGAAATGACTACCTAAGTAAAAGGAGAGAGGCAGAGAGAGATTATGAGAGGGACATCACCAGGAAGGCTAAAGAAAATCCCAAGCTTTTCCACAGCTTTATCAGAGGAAAACTGAAGGTAAAAGAACAGGTTTTAAGGCTAAAGAGAGCGGATGGAAGCATCACTGAGACGGACGAAGAGATCTGCAAAGAATTGAACAAGGAGTTTCAGTCAGTATTTACAGTAGAAAATACCCCACCCCCTCAGATTGCAGTGATAGAAGCTCAAGGGCCGGTATTAGAGAACATCAACCTTACAGCCACAGAGGTATGCAAAGCTCTGATGGATTTAGATGTTCATAAAGCTACAGGTCCTGATGACATATCCCCTCATGTGCTTAAAAAATGCGCAAACACAACATCAGTGGCACTAAGTATCATATTTAAGGAGTCACTGGAGTCGGGGGAGATTCCAAGATGCTGGAAACAAGCAAATGTGATACCTATCTTCAAAAAGGGAAGGAGGGATACGGCTCTGAACTATAGACCAGTTTCCTTGACCAGCATAGTTTGCAAACTTATGGAGAAACTACTAAGGAAACATATCTCTCTTCACTTGGAATCCTTCAACTTTTTGTCAGTGAGGCAACATGGCTTCAGAGAAGGAAGATCAACAGTAACAAACTTATTAGAATTTTATGATGAGGTAAGCCAAATCTTACAGGAAAGAGAGGGCTGGGCAGATTGCATATTCCTAGACTTCCAGAAAGCGTTTGACACTGTTCCACATGGGAGACTTATTAGGAAGCTGCAATCAATGGCTAGAATAGGTGGAAATGTCTTGGAATGGATAAAAACTTACTTAGAAGGAAGGGAACAGAGGGTTAGAGTAAGGCACTCAGTGTCTGAATGGAGAAGAGTTAGTAGTGGAGTTCCACAGGGTTCAGTTTTAGGGCCACTTTTGTTCCTTGTATATGTAAATGACCTACCAGAGTCTGTAAATTCATTCATGAATATGTTTGCAGATGATGCAAAGATTGTGAAGAAAGTAAAAAACGAGAACAATGGTAGAGAACTTCAGGAGGATCTAAATAATCTGCATGAGTGGTCAGAAAAGTGGCTAATGAAATTCAATACCTCAAAATGTAAGGTAATGAGAATGGGTACAAGTGCAAGAAGGCCCAAGCTTGACTACTCGGTGGCTGGAGTACAACTTCAAGAGACAGAAAATGAGAGAGATCTAGGAGTAAACATACTGGCAGATTTGTCTCCAGAAATACATATAAATGGCGTAGTAAGGGCAGCATATGCATTCTTATCAAATGTAAGGGTAGCCTTCAGGCACATGGACAAGGAAATGTTCAGAAATATTTATGTAACCTATGTGAGGCCAAAACTCGAATATGCAGCCCCCTTTTGGAATCCGCACTTGAAAAAGCACATAGCTAAGCTTGAAAAAGTTCAAAGACATGCCACGAAACTGGTGCCAGAAATACGCAATCTCGGTTATGATGAGAGGCTGAGGGAATTAGACTTGCCATCACTCGAAGCTAGAAGAGTAAGGGGGGATATGGTGACAGTCTTTAAATTCCTTCATGGTTATGATAGAGTGGATAGGGATCGATATTTCGATATGGCTGGCTCTAGAACTAGAGGTCATAGTTTGAAGCTTCGGAAGAAAACTTGTTTGCAGGATGTAAGGAAATACTTTTTCAGTGTAAGAGTAGTTGATAATTGGAATTCGCTAAGCGAGGAGGTAGTTAATGCTATCTCAATCCATAGTTTTAAGGACAGGTATGATAAGTATCACTAAGTCTAAAAATGGAACCGATCAGGAGACGGGAAGATACGAGCTTTGGGCTCTTTCCCGTAAACACAATTAGGTAATCACAATTAGGTAATCACATTTAGTTTTCGTCTCTCACTTACTTTCATACCCCATAACTCTGATCCATACATCACAGTTGGCACAACCACTTTCTCATACAAAACTTTCTTAACATTCATTTCCAACCCTCTATTCTTCATCACTCCATTCAATGCACCCAACACTTTACATCCTTCATTCACTCTGTGACACACATCTGCTTCCACTCCACCATTTGCAGCTATAACCGAGCCTAAACACTTAAACTGATTAACCTCCTCAAGTGTCTCTCCATTCAACATAACATTCAATCCAGCGCCATCCTCATTTCTTGTACACCTCAAAACCTTACTCTTTCCAACATTCACTCGCAGCTTCCTTCTCTCACACACCATTCCAAATTCTAACACTAACTGACACAGTTTTTCCTCTGAATCTGCCGGCACCACAGTATCATCTGCAAACAGCAACTGATTCAGCTCCCACTCGTTATCATCCCCATCTACCATTCTCAAACCTCGACCACGCACTCGCTCATTCACCTCTCTTACAACTCCATCGATATACAAATTGAAAAGCCATGGTGACATCACACATCCCTGTCTCAGTCCCACACTCACTGGAAACCACTCACTCACTTCATTCCCTACCCTAATATATATATATATATATATATATATATATATATATATATATATATATATATATATATATATATATATATATATATATATATATATATATATATATATATATATATATATATATATATATATATAATATATATATATATACATATATATATATATATATATATATATATATATATATATATATATATATATATATATATATATATATATATATATATATATATATATATATATATATATATATATATATATATATATATATATATATATATATATATATATATATATATATATATATATATATATTTATATATATATATATATATATATATATATATATATATATATATATATATATATATATATATATATATATATATATATATATATATATATATATATATATATATATATATATATATATATATATATATATATATTTATATATATATATATATATATATATATATATATATATATATGTATATATATATATATATATATAGATATATATATATATATATATATATATATATATATATATATATATATATATATATATATATATATATATATATATATATATATATATATATATATATATATATATATATATATATATATATATATATATATATATATATATATATATATATATATATATATATATATATATATATATATATATATATATATATGAATCATTTTTTTTTTTTTTTTTTTTTTTTTTTTTTTTTACCCCGACCGGGACTCGAACCTTGGACTTGTGATTAATAAGTCAAGGCGCTACCACAAGTCCTAGGTTCGAGTCCCGGTCGGGGTAAAAAAAAAAAAAAATGATTCATGTTTTCACATATGTAATGTGCTTATATATATATATATATATATATATATATATATATATATATATATATATATATATATATATATATATATATATATATATATATATATATATATATATATATATATATATATATATATATATATATATATTTATATATATATATATATATATGTATATATATATATATATATATATATATATATATATATATATATATATATATATATATATATATATATATATATATATATATATATATATATATATATATATATATATATATATATATATATATATATATATATATATATATATATATATATATATATATATATATTTATGCATACATACATATACCTTGGCTGTTTCCCCCTTTAATTGGGGGGTAGCCGACATCAAGAAAGGAAAACAAATAGGGGGATTACTTTGCTCTATGGGCAATGACGAGGGAGCTAGCGACCGTTCAGATTGCACTGCTGGAGTGCCACAACCCATCCTCCCGGCTCTTCCACAACCTGTGTCGCTTCATAACTGCCAGCTCCTCCAACTGCCCCTACCACAGGGCTATCTCTGTAAGATGCAGCCCCGTGATAACAACAGATGCCCATCAGAGCCGCGTCACAATCGCTCGCCACTCATTCCTATTCCTAGCACGCTCGCTTGCTTCCCTCACATCCATCCTCCTATCATTCAGGGCTCTCCTTACTCCATCCATCCATCCAAACCTATTCCTCCCTCTAGCATTTCTCCCATCAACTCTCGCATTCATCACCTTTTTCAGCAGCCTTTCATCATCCATCCTTTCCACATGGCCAAACCATCTCATAGCTTTCATATCTACTCTGGCTGCAATTTCTCTCCTCACACCCGTTCTTGCTCTCACCACTTCATTCCTAACCCTATCCAATCGAGATACACCAATCATACTCCTCAGGCAATTCATCTCAAACACATTTAGTTTTCGTCTCTCACTTACTTTCATACCCCATAACTCTGATCCATACATCACAGTTGGCACAACCACTTTCTCATACAAAACTTTCTTAACATTCATTTCCAACCCTCTATTCTTCATCACTCCTTTCAATGCACCCAACACTTTACATCCTTCATTCACTCTGTGACACACATCTGCTTCCACTCCACCATTTGCAGCTATAACCGAGCCTAAATACTTAAACTGATTAACCTCCTCAAGTGTCTCTCCATTCAACATAACATTCAATCCAGCGCCATCCTCATTTCTTGTACACCTCATAACCTTATTCTTTCCAACATTCACTCACAGCTTCCTTCTCTCACACACCATTCCAAATTGTAACACTAACTGACACAGCTTTTCCTCTGAATCTGCCACCACCACAGTATCATCTGCAAACAGCAACTGATTCAGCTCCCACTCGTTATCATCCCCATCTACCATTCTCAAACCTCGACCACGCATTCGCTCATTCACCTCTCTTACAACTCCATCAATATGCAAATTGAACAGCCATGTTGACATCACACATCCCTGTCTCAGTCCCACACTCACAGGAAACCACTCACTCACTTCATTCCCTACCCTAACACAAGCTCTACTACCCTCATACAAACTCTTCACTGCATGCAACAATTTACAATTGATTCCATATAATCTCAAAAGATTCCACATAGCCTCTCTATCAACTCTATCATATGCTTTCT
>JAXCGZ010000326.1:65000-80000 GCA_037179515.1 Halocaridina rubra
TAAGCAGGGACGGATGAGACCTTTTCTGATTTTCAGTAACTGTAAAGAGGATAAATAGTGATGAAAACAAAACAGAACCCGCAATTTTTTGAATGAAGATTTGGAAATTTGGATTATGTGATTCCTCCAAGACAAGTTAGAGGCTATATGGACTCCTAATATGTTAATAGAAATAATAGGGTAAATTTAGTTATTTTCGAAGACAATAGGGTTATCAGGAGGAATGCAGATAAAGATATAGCCAGAAACTGTGTCTTGGAGACATTGAATTTAACTAAATTTTGAGTGCCCCACTCAGATACCCTATGCAAATTGGAGTTGAGAGTAGAAGAAAAAGTGATACGAGACTTATTACAAGTAGCGATGAAGGTTGTAAAGAAAAGGCAGAGGCAAAGTGAAAGGTAGAATCATCAGCAAAAGCATGAAGAAGAAAGGAAGATGGGAATTGTACATCATTGATGAAGAGAAGGAACAGAGTAGGTAAAGGAACAGAGCCCTGATGAATGCCAATGGTAGCAGGGAAAGGGCTCGATATTGCACCATCAAAAACTACAGATGTTAAATGGTCAGAAAGAAAACTGGAAGTCAGAGAACAGAAAGAAGAGGTAAAGCCATAGGCAGGGAGTGTGGCCAACAGAGCCTTGTGCCTGGCACTGTCAAACGCCATGTTGGCGATCGAATATAAGTGAGTTATATTCAAGGTCTTTCAAGAAGTGAACATTGAGCAAAGTTTCGTAAACTTTAGGAATAGAGGAGGTTAGAGCAAAAGGTCGGTGGTTCAAAGGAATAGAGCTGTTACCCTTCTTAAGAACAGGTTGAACTAGAGCATGCTTCCAAGAGGAAGGATAGATACTGATTGACAGAATGAGACAAAAAAGATGGCAAAGCACGGAAGCTAGATCATCTGTGAACTCCTTAAAGAACCTCGCATATATATCATCGGGAACAGATGCCTTGTTCGTCTTTAACCAACGAAGAACCTTATGAACTTTGCTTGAAGAAAGGATAAGGGAGGACATAAGCTTAGAGATGGGTAAAGATTGAGGGACAGGTGCACTGGAATTGTTTATAGAAGAGTTGACAGAAAAAGAGAGCCAAAAAGAGTGGCTTTGTCAGTGGAAGAGCAAGCTACAGAACCATCAGAGCAAATTAGAAGGGGAAAGCTTGAGTTACAGAAGGTTCTGGAGAGGTTTTTGGCTATGGACTAGAAGCATTTTTCAGTGGGAGATGAGTTAAGGTCATCAACTTTCCCTCTTATAAAGGAAGCCTTAGACCTTCGAATCTGGGCAGTACGGCAATTCCTAGCCACAACAAAAGCAGAGCAAGTTAAATAGGAAGGAGAGGTTTTGTAAGATCTTTGTGCCCGATTCCTGGCCTGTAAAGCCATGAAGCAGGCGTGGTCAAACCAAGGTATAGGAGGGAGAGAAAGTTTTAGTAGAAGAGGGGATGTTTGTTTCCATTACCGAGGTCATGATCTAGGCAACTCTTAGGCCTACCTGATCAGGGTTGATAACCAAAAGCAGTAGCCATCCCATGGGAAATCAAAGAGGAAGTTACGCAAATTCTCATGTTGGGTACACTCAAAGTGCCAAAGGCGGCGCTGAGTAGGAGGGATAGGTGGAGGGGTACCAAATATGGAAGAGATTGAGATCATTGAGTATTCAGAGTTACCAAGAGGGGAAAGCACAGAATAAGAGTAGTTTAAAGGTTAGAAATTATAAATAGTCAAGACTGTTTGCTTCATGTTCGTGACGATCATGAACACGAGTAGGAAGTTTGATAATTTGCACCAGATCATGAGTAATGGGGAGAGCAAGGGCCTCAGTTTCTTCCACATAAGTGTGAGAAGAATTAAGCTACTCAACTATGAATTTTAGAAGAGCCTCATACCCCCCAGAAACGGCTTTATTATCTCCATGGGGGCAATTACCCCAAGTTTGAGAACCACTTCTGTAGGAGAACAATGACGCGTACATCAGCTTCCTCGTAAAATGACTCTTTCATTACAGGACCTGGACATTTGTGAGCTACTGATTCCCTTTTTGTGATATAAATGTCCTCAGTAGGTTGGAATGCTGTATCACTGACAGTGTGGCTGAGATGTTCATTCAGTTCTTCCTTGTTTTGAGAATTTCTCAGAAAGTCTTTGAAATCCGTTTTGATTGGAATTTTGGTAGGAGTGTATACTTTAATGCTGCCTCCTTTTCCTCTGTTTTTTCTGGCTTCATTTTTATTGCTGGACACAAGGTATCGATCCTGCACAATATCCACTCTTCTAACTATTTGTAGTAGGTGCCTGATGTCACACCCAAAATCATCTGCATAGTCTTTGAAAGACGGCCCTGTTGGATGAATGGTATGTAGTAACATTCCTCCATACTCAATTGCACAATCAGGTTTACCTTCAAACTGATTCACTGCTTCAAATACCTTGAGAAGCTCTGACTTGGTGCTGGTGTAAAACCTTCCATAATTAGACAAAGAAGGGGGTTATGATTGATTTTCATAAGATAAAAAATCAGCAAGATCTCCTTGTCTCTGTTGATTTGCAATGAACATCCTTGAACACAGTAGTACATTGGATTTTAATGATGCAACCATTTTCTCAGAGGTGGCTTTTCTTGCTTTGGGTGTTTTGAACAGTGGTAGCCCATTTTTCTTTATTGAAGTCTGGATAATCTTGTCTCTTTTCACAAACACTGCCTCTTTAAATGATTCAAACTGCTCTTGGCCATTGTTTCTTATATTCTGGATACTCTTGACTTCAGGTTCATCAGCACATACAAGAGTACGAGCACAAGTAATATTGGGCACGTGTCCTCAAAGAGATCTTCATATTATGAATTGGGAGACCAGAAGCTTTTTACCTTGTATTAAAAAGGTCTTCTGTGATGCTGCATCCTCATCATGATGCTGGCATTTGTTCTTATTGTTTGAAATGCGGTTCATGTACTCAAACATCTGTAGAGGTCAAAACTGAAGAAAAGCACATGAGGTCTGAAAGTGACTCTGCATAGATATTGAAGTTCTTCTCACGATAGGCCCTGATCAAGATGAGAATAAGTAATTCTGTTTCAAGGATGAGATCCCAGAAAAGAATGGTTGGATATTTTCGCATCTCTATTTTCCTTTCTGTGAAAACTTTTATTTCAGCTTGCTTATAAGCTACTTTCTGGAGTTTCCTAGAGGGAGCGCTGTCACCTGGTGAGCATGTCTTGTTCTTGTAATATGTGTACACTTCAGAAATGAATCAGCTGATCAACTTGCTTCTATCTCTGCTTAAGTGATTGCTTCTTTCCATCCACATGCTTCTAGAAAATCCTCCAAGGCATTCAACAGTCCCTTTTTAAAGTGTAGGCCTCCAAACATCACAATTAATTTATCTTCACCTAAACTCTCAGGGAAGTTCCACTGAAGCTGTTTGGCAACTGCAAATATTGGGAAATCACAAGTCATCACTGGGATCTGCCCTGGGTTAAAAAAAGTATGTTTTTTTTTTGTATTATTTCCATTCCATGCTTAACCATAGGAAATGAATCAGCCTTCCCTCGAAATAGAAGTAATAATGCGGGTATGGCTGAAAGATACATTCTTCTTGCTGACGAGCAGCATGGAATGCTGCCCAGGATATTTTTTCCTCTTGACAAAACTCATCGGACTCCAGTTTATCATCAGCATGTTTCAGTCACAGTTGTTCCTCATGCTTTGCCACTTCCAATGTGCCATTCATTTTTTCATCATGGTCTCTGGTAATAAACATCCTGTGTTCTTCATGAAGACTGCAGGAACAATGGTATAGTCATCTGGCAACCCTATCAGATTACTGTCATCTACTAATCCATGTTGGCAGGGCATTCCAGGATTATCCACTTACTAATACTAATTCATCATTGGACTCCAGGATATCTCCAGCATGTTTCAACCAAAGTTGTTCCTCATGCTTCGCCTCTTCCAGTGAGCTATTCGTTTCTTTCATCAAGATTTCTGGTAATAAACATTTTGTGTTCTTGAGAAAGACTGCAGGAACAATGGTATCGTCATCTGGCAATCCTAATACATTACAGTCATCTACTAATCTATGTTGATGGGGCATTCCCAGAGTATCCACAGTTGGGCACGTACTAATGCTAATTCTTGTTCCATGAAATGATCCTATGGCTGATGTAGCTGAAGGATCATAATCTAGTTTATCAATGGCAGTGACAGAGTATAATCCAAATTTCAGGTTTGAAGGGCAGACAACCTATTCCTGGAAACTCTGTTTACAGTTAGATTTACTAATAAGTCTTCTAATTTTAACACTCTAGTGTAAGTGATACTAATCCCAAAACTAGCAAGTATATTAATTCAGGTTTCACTTCTCATCTTGGCATGAACTTTTAACCCTAAGTAGGTTGGAATATCAGGTTTATGTTCAACTCGGTGCCTTGTAACTGTTTTCTCTTTCAATGAGGTCTTCTTCTTGCTACCAATGTATATTTCTTTTGATATACACACTACAGGCATTGTTGGCGATACATTGTTCTTGACATTAGGCCCATAAAGTAATACTTATATTAACAAATTCAAGCTTTTGACAAAAGGCTCTCTAACTGTGACACTGTATCTTGCTTCATTTAGGAAAATGTTATGATTCTTGAACAAAAGGAATTCTTCTCTGAAGATTTTGGCAACTTGGGCAAGTAATAATGTATCATTTTCATGATTCCAAATTCACAACTTTAGGAATAATCAGAATGGTGGGTTTGCCCTTCCTGCATACATCCTTCAAACCTAAATCCTTGAAGTATCCCATTATTCTATCTCTCAGAGCTGTCTTGTTAACTATGGAGTTGATACCTAGCTGTTGTAACTTGTTACTATAGATCACATGTATTTCATTTAATAGTTGGTGAGGAAGAAGGGGTCCACGTGCACCTAGTGGATTTTTTTTTGGCACCTTTTTTTATTCAATTCTTTGAAGTGTCTATTTTAAAACTTTGACAGGTAACAGATTCAAATAATGTCCCACGGGGTTCGTTATTACGCTTTATTACAAATAATTGGTACGTGGACGTGAACCCAATAAACATTAGAAAGTTGCATAGCTTTTGAACTAAGCGACATGCAGGGACAAATGAGCACATTTTCCCATAAAATTTTGACCCAAAAAATCCATTGAAATAAATATTTTCAAGTTTTAAGCACATCTTGACTCGATATCAGAAGAAAAAATGAAAAAAGTCGTAGACAATTTGGCATAAGTTAATCAAATTTTACTTTTTTCTTTCAGATATATGTTTGCTGGTGAAAATATGGTCTAATGGATGTTGAGTGAAGTACAATGATGCTTAGACTAGCAAATATACTATTAAGGTCCATAATTAAATCATACAGTGACTAATCATGGGAAAAAGAAAACGTTGCAACACTGCCGAAATCCCTACAAAGAAGTTCCCATCAACATTTTGTATTTTGCATGACCCATCTCTCTCTCAGCATGGTAATTTTACAGACTTTAGTTCTTGCAAGGGGGATCCAGATGATAAGATCACATGCATTCATGATATTCGTGATTTGAGACTCAGTGAACCAGTAACTTCACCCTAACATATGAATAACATTTATGACCATTAATGCTGAAGGGATTGCCTTTGGAAACAACTGCTTGTCATCAAAACTGTTACAGAAATTTTACAATGAACTTAGGTCCTTTAAAAAAATTGAAAGATTCTGGTTCTGATGAATCATTATCATCACAGATAAAGTATTCCCTACGTCAGCACAATTCTTAATCAGACTGGTCTGATGGGACTCGGTGTTCTTTCCTGTTTCCTATTCACTGTATTTTTTTTGTGTGAAAAGGTAGAGAGATCAAGTTCAGGGGAAAGACTGAGCGTCCTGTGAAGTTTCAGAGTTGGAAGTACAAAGAACCAGCCTGGAAAATCATTGTGCCCAGGGCACAAGAAATGAATAAGGAGGCTCTTTACCGCAAAGTACATCAACCTCTCTCACCCTGGTGCTTGTGGTTACATCAAACATGGAGCTATTGCAGTGGCCAGATCTCTTATTCCGGGGGCTCTCTCCACTGTGGACAAGACCATGGAGGAAACTTTCATGAAATTTGCAAAATCTTCAGGTTATTAAAGCTGTGCACACAACCATAGCCTTTCTTTTATTAGAGGCAAATGAATTGTTGGCTGTGGCTATAGTATTCATGTTTAGGATTTTGGTCACAGTACAGAACTCATTTAAGAACTCCAAACGGCTTCCAAGTAATGTTGTGATTGAAATTTCTAAAAGGATATTTATTTTCTCTAATAAACAGATGGTCTACTTGCGATTTTCAACATGTTCAGCGCATAAAAGAAATGGTGCCGCACAACCTCTGCGCGTGCTCAACTCTACGAACTCACTCTTGAGATGTGCAGCATGATTGATGATCCAGATTGTCCAAAGGCAGGAGAACACAGCAAGCTAGGTCATGCTCAGGTCAAGAAGTACGCAGATGCAGAGCAGAAGGTCATCACAGCCATCAAAGGCTTCACAAACCCTTGGATGGTCCCTGACAAAAACTGTCTTTTCTCCTTAGCATCTTGGGCTCCTATGAATCAAGAAGTTGAAGCAGATGTATTACAGGCTGAGGCTGTAAACAGGGCTGCTAAGGAGAAATTTATTCAGGAGCATTTTGTTTCCCAGAAGAAGGAGATCTTTGATTACCTCAAGAAGCTTAACCTAAAGACAATAGATCACAGCAACAAGAAGGTCAAGCTCACATCTACACAAGGCAAGGTGAGTTCTGACACTATTGATTACCCCCTTCATTATGATAGGGTTTCTAAGATAAATAATTTCCTGTAACCAGAATTCTCTAAGAGTTAGTGATCTTTTAGGGTACGAGTGTCAATGCATCATTATTAGTTAAAACTTTGAGTACATGTGGTCTCTTATTGGCACAGAGAAACAATTGTTGGTCAAAACATACATGCAAATAGATCATGACTAATTGGTCGACCACTTACTATAAGATACTTAATAATCTGTTTGAACAACCTGATCTTCTAATATTAACATTTCATTAACGTATATCATCTTATTCTTTTGCAACTCTTCATGTACCAGGAGCAGAGCAACCTCGCCTTCCAGCTGCTTGTTAAGTCACAGTTGCTTGATGTACCAACTAACCTTGAGAAACTCAGGCTCTACCCCCTCTCACCTGTTCCTTATGCACTAGATTCCCCTGACGGTTTCTTTGCAAAGACAAACAAGGCCACAATCCTTCACTATCTGCTCCAGGATGAGGATAAGGAGGTGACCTACCCCAAGGATGCACTCTTTATTCAGGATGGAAATGCACTCTTCCACATAAAAAACAACCTACCATCAAAATTTCGAGAGATATGCCTATAGCTCTTGTATCAAATGAGTTAGAAGCAACACTTTGTCTTTTCTACAGAATGCTACAAGACGGACTCTATCAAAGCCCAGAAGAGTCTCAGGCGTGGCTTTTCAGATCAATACATAATCGATGGTCCTCATACCCGCAAGCCAGGTGACTTAAGGGCCTTCCTAGGCAATGAGATGTTCAAGACTCAGCTTTGCAACTTACTTCTCAAGGTTTGAACTAGTGATCAGGTTGCAACATGGCTCAAGAAGTGCAAGCAAGCAGTTCTATGCATTGAGGGGAAATCCTATCACCTCACTTCAATGAATGACAAAGTATGTTAGAAGGATTTGGTCCCACTATAATTGCCTATGTTCATTACTAATTTAATGCATTATGTTGGTAATATAGTAATTTATATATGCTCCTCTCTACTTGTTCCAAGTCCATTTCTCTGAGATCCATGAACTATTCTCAGACCAGGAGGAGACAGATAGCCATGTCAGATTATATCTTCACCAGGCTGTCAAGTGGCGGTACAAGTCCAGCATGGTGACTCCTGACATGGACATTCTGATGATCCTCCTTTACTATGCCAATTAGATACAACCTTTCCATATATCTCGATCATGGCACTGGGGTGCATCATAAACTAATAAATGTATCTGAACTGGGCCCAGATTACTGCAGCATCCTGCTGGGGTACCACGTTTTTTTTAAGGGAAAGACTGCACAAGTGCATTCAAAGGTAAGGGCAAGGTGAATCCGCTGAAGAAACTGCAGAGCCCCAAGTATCAAAATGTTTTTAGCAAACTTGGCACATCGTGGTTGGTACCTGATGAGTTTCAGCAGGAGGTGGAGGCATTCACCTGTCTCATGTATGGCTATTCTCAAAAAAAGTTAGTTGATGCAGTGCATGCAAAGATACTGCAAAAATGGTGGGTGCTAATGAAGTCCTGACCTTGCACTCCAAAGTAGACCTTGAACGCCTACCTCCTCCCAAGGTCTGCCTCATCCCTCATGTACAGCGATCTAACTAAAGAGTTGCTTGCTACAAGAGAGCAGACAAGCCAATATTTGAGAGGCCCAAGCCCTATGATCAGGGTAGAGGCTGGGAGAAGATGGTGGACGAGGGGGTGTTAGAGCCCATCTGGTCAGTTGGACCTATTCTCCCTCCTTCTCTCATAGAGATACTGGCACAGAGAGAGGAGTCAGAAGAGGAAAAGCTTTATCGAAACAACAACTCAGAGACTGTGGTTGAGGAGGTTGGAGATTACGAATGTGATGATGAGGAAGAGATGGAAATCTAAGAGATAGACTTTGACGATCTCTGTTTTGATGATGAGGATGATGGTTCTCGTTAGTAGTATAGGGCAAAAATGACTTAAGCCAATGTTAGAACATGGATTTGGAATTTATTTGTATGTCTTAAGATGATTTTAAAGGACTTTCACTTTACATCAAAGTATTTAGGCAAAAAAAAGAATTCTTATTATTTTATACATTATGGGGTGAGTTTCTTCCGGTATTGAGTCAAGATATGCTTAAAACTTAAAAATATCTATTTCATTGGATTTTGTTGGTCAAAATTGTATTCGAAAATGTGTTCATTCGTCCCTGCAAGTTGCTCATTTCAAAAGTTATGCAACTTTCTTATGTTTGTAGGGTTCGTGTCCACGTACCAATTATTAGTAATAAAGGGTAAAAACGAACCCCGTGGGACAGTATTTGAACCTGTTACCTGTCAAAATCTTAAAATAGACACTTCAAAGAATGGAATAAAACAGGTGCCAACAAAAAATCCACAAGGTGCACGTGGGCCTCCTCTTCCGGCTAGACTAATAAGACTGTACGGGAAGATAATATGGGAACGTAGTATAGAGGGGGATTTTATTGGATCTAAGAAAATTAAGTTACAATTACTAACTCCAACCTACTTTCTATTACATTTTGAGAGAGAGAGAGAGAGAGTGAGAGAAAGAGAGAGCAAGAGAAAGAGTGAGAGAGAAAGAGAGATAGAGAGAGACTGATGCAATTTGATAAGATGTGAGTGTAACTTTAAATCGTATGAGTGTAAGATTTACAGCAATAGAAAAAAAGATCTATTGGGCGGGGATTGCAAGGGAAAAAATCATGACAAAATAAAAATATTCTTATAAATAAGGACATCGTGAAGAAGTCTGAGGTGCACAATTAAAGTTAGCAAAAACCTGTTTGTTTTTAAGAGGAAAAGTACTATAGAAAATATGTTAAAAAGAGACAATAGAAAGAGCTTAAAATTTTTGCGCTAATATAATCTTTAAGCTTTTATTTTTTATTAGAAAAAGAATGCAGAAAATAGGAAAATAATTTTTACAAAAGTACAGAAAAATAAGCCAAAGCTTTAAGTATTGAATTAAAAACCCTTTGACATTTTTCCATAAGGATTATTGATAAAAGAATTAATCCTTGATAATATGAGAATAAAAAATATTTAATTTTCACAGTAGCAAAAATAAAAACTTTTGACTTTTGAGAGAAAAACTCAAAGTAAAAGAACAAATTCTTGTAAATATGAGGACAGATGTATAAATATTCAGTATAACAAAATAAAAATCTGGCAGTTTTCGAGAGAATTATCTTCATATAAGAAAACAGATGAAAATCTAAAAAAGTAAAGTATCAAGATAAAAATGTATGCTTTAAAAAATAAAATATTTGCATGACTTAAAAGAACATGCTCCAAAAGTGGGATAAGACAACTAACCCCCCCCCCCCTAATAAAAAAAATCCAATTGCATCAAAGGAATTTATCATCCTATGCAAATGCGTATTTAGTCACATGGAGAATTAATCCCTGACTTCAAAGTCTTTGATATTTATTTCAACATAAAATATTTTTTGCTTTCTAAATAGAAAGACCCACACGACGATATTGATTTTTTGCAGCTCTTTATGCGTCACGATTAGTCCCAAGTCGATTGGGGGTGGATACAGGCGGGTTAAAGTTGAAAATGTAAACTATTTCATAATATTTTGCGATGGGATCGAAATCGCGTTGATCAAGCTTGTCAGTTTTTTACTTGCTCACTACCAATGAGCTACCGAGGCCCCCAGTAGTTGACAATTACTCCGGATCGTAATATGACATGTAAGAACTTCATACAATAAAAAAGTAAAGACTTTAGTATAGATGAAGTTGCGATACGAAATTTAGGCATTTGAAAGGGACTGCAGGAATTTTATTTTGATTGATCAGCTGCCTCCCCCTGGTTGCCTAGTGAATATAAGGCGTCATTCCAACCCAGGCAGACCCGAAATACATCACTCTAGTGATATCATTAAGCTTCTCTCAAAAATAGATACTTTAACATAAGGGCCGGGTAGTTGTGGCTTGCCAAGCAAGGAGAAATTCCTTGGCAAAAACTTAACAAGTTGATTAAGCACACCATAAGATGCAGGGATATATGAATGAAAATGTTATTTGCTGTTTTAGTGTCGCTATTTATTCCCATTATCGGGGTGGACACAGAAAGGCTGAATTTGGGAAATTAAGGTACGAAGCCCTTGCTAACACCCCACAGTGGGATCGGACAGGGTTTTACTACCTCCCAAGTTGATCACACCAACCGTTGCGCTACAACTGTCCTCGCTACACGTATAAATTATGCCTGGAAAATGCAATATTCTCCTACTTCTAAATGCTATTTCTCTTTCCAAGAATTTATCTTCTCTTCCAAAAAAAAAGCATTAAATAAGATGTGATGATACTGAGTTTTCAGACAGATGCCTCAACCTGCTGGAAAAAAATCCATATTAATTAAATCTACACAGTATCTGTTTAAAAAAAAAGAAGAAAGACCCGCACTATTGTCCTCTTTTGAAATGCTATTTTTTTTTCCAGGATTTTGTTTTCTTTTTCAAAAAGCGTTAAAGGAGAAGTTATGTTACTAAGCGTTTCGTACTGGTAAATAAACCTGTTGAACAAAAGTATTTGAATAAATCAAGCACTACACTGTATTTGAATTCCTAGGAGTATGCAAGATCTTCCTACCTCCGAAAAAGAATTTGTATCTATTTCCAGGAAAACGCAATTTTCTTTCACTTCGAAAAGGAATTTTTCTTTCAAAGTGTCCGTCGTCTTTTCCAGAGAGAATTAACAGGTGAGTGATGATACTAACCACTTCAGCTTGTAAGTTGATGCTCTTAGTCAAAATTATGTGCATATCTTTTATCGTAAGACTTAATCTTTTTCTCTATGATATTACCTCATTTTATCTTCATATATTAATTTTTTTCCTCCTAAATTCATTCTCTTGCAAAAGGTTATACGATATAACATCAAATGATAATATTTTTCTTACATGAAGTTATTGACTGAGATCAAAAACTTCATATGTTGGGAGGTTTCAACACAGTTGGTCCATTTTTTATTGATGATTATGTTAGCTTTCGCTAAATGGAATTCTCTGGGAACAAATGAGAGAGAGAGAGAGAGAGAGAGAGAGAGAGAGAGAGAGAGAGAGAGAGAGAGAGAGAGAGAGAGAGAGAGAGAGAGAGAGAGAGAGAGAGAGAGAGAGAGAGAGAGAGATAAAATGTGAAGCTTCATGAGCGAGGCCTAACTTATATTTTGTATATACTATTTTCCTCATAATTGTTCCAAAAAAAAATTGCTAAGACTCGCCACTGCCCTCTAAATTCGTTTGTTGATTGTTGATGCTTTTTGTTGTTTACTGTTGTTATTAACTGCCTCGCTGTTGCTTCTTCAGATATATAAATTTTTTTTCCGTTTTGTGTTGATTAATTCCCATTTGTATGGAGGCGAATACAGAAAGCTTGGAGTTATAAAAGGATAAAGGCTGAGTGTCCCTCCAGTCGACGTTCTGTGGGTTTGATTATGCGTTTGTTAATCTCATCATTTCCTGACTCTCAAGCTCTAACACTAAACTACTGCGGACACCTCTAGTAATATAACACCATTTAATGTGTCACAAAGTTTTGTATGAATGGAGGTGGACACAGGCAGGTTGAAGCTATAAGAGGGATTAAGGCCGCGTGCCCTTCCTAAAGTCCCACGGGATTGGGCTCCCGTTGCTCAGGCTCACCACTTCCCGACTTACACGCTCTACCACTGAGCTATCGCGGAACCTCTGAAATAACAATGATCGCAGTTACTAAGCAACATCAAATAGTTTCATAATTTATATTTTTATTTTTTTGTTGCATAAACAAATTGATGTTAAAAAAAACTCAGCCAGAACAAAAAGGTTCTTTGAAATGCATATTCGTAGTGTGTCAGCAGTATACCGTTGATAGGATTTAAATAATAATTTGCAATTTAAGAATGCTATGGTATTGACTATGACGGCGCATGTGTGTGTATATATATATTTAAATATATATATATATATATATATATATATATATATATATATATATATATATATATATATATATATATATATATATATATATATATATATATATATATATATATATATATATATATATATATATATATATATTTATATATATGCATAAATATATATATATATATATATATATATATATATATATATATATATATATATATATATATATATATATATATATATATATATATATATATATATACATATATATATATATATATATATATATATATATATATATATATATATATATATATATATATATATATAAATATGCATATATATATATATATATATATATATATATATATATATATATATATATATATATATATATATATATATATATATATATATATATATATATATATATATATATATATATATATATATATAAATATATATATATATATATATATATATATATATATCTATATATATATATATATATATATATATATATATATATATATATATATATATATATATATATATATATATATATATATATATATATATATATATATATATATATATGAGATTGAATTAAATGCGAAAATGAAGCCACGAGAGAAGTTGGGGAATCCGTATTATGAACATACTGGCATTTAAATAGAATGCATTCATTCCTAAGTATAGCAGATATAAGCTATAAGGTCTGATTCCTTTTAACCATCTGTGGTGTAGTTGGTAGCGCCTTGACTTAGTAATTATAAGTTCTAGATTCAAGTACCGGTCAGGGTAAAAAGTGATTCATGTTTTTACATATCTAATGTGGTTATTATGTTATTGTTGGGCCCGAATGAGATTTGGAGTTGAATTAAATGCAAAAATGAAGCCACGAGTGAGGTTGGGGAATCTGTAATATGAACATAGTGGCATTCAGATAGAATGCGTTCATTCCTAAGTATAGCAGATATAAGCTATAAGGTATGATTCCTTTTAACCCTCTGTGGTGTAGTTGGTAGCGCCTTGACTTAGTAATTATAAGTCCTAGGTTCAAGTCCCGGTCGGGGTAAAAAAAAAATTATATATATATATATATAATATATATATATATATATATATATATATATATATATATATATATATATATATATATATATATATATATATATATATATATATATATATTGTGTGTGTGCGTGTGTGTGTGTGTGTGTGTGTGTGTGTGTGTGTGTGTGTGTGTGTGTGTGTGTGTGTGTGTGTGTGTGTTTGAGTGTGAGGGTGAGGGTGAGGGTGTGGGTGCGTAATCTGCATACTTCTAACCTTTCTAGTAAGTGATGAGGTGTACAATATGATGTAGCTTAAGAATATGTCTGTGAATTAAATACTTGAGTTGATTTCCTTATTCTACGCTGATGCAAGTGCTTTTTGATATGCTGTAACAACTACGTCTCATATGGAATGAAATATAAGCAAATAATAATACTGTGCATAAAATGCTAGCACTGAGTGATATACTGAACTTGAGTATCTTTGATATAATGAATTTTCCAGCCATGGATATGCTACGAAAGAATACCAACTCCGATTTTATTACTTTGATACTTATGAGCATAATCGTCTTCTTAATCTGCCTGACATCGACGAGAAACCGTTTTACAAAAACTCTTCATTTGTCCCCCCTTTTTGTTTGTCCTTTTCTTGAATCTTATATTTGAGGCATATGTTTCACTCCTTTTTATCATTCTCATGAGATCTATTTATGACCAGATTCACTACGGGAAAACATCTGCTCACGTTTTATATATGTTGAAGAGGCTTCTTGTCTCTTTTATATCCCCGGTTGGTTGGGTCTCTTGGGCATTGCAAATATTGCCTTCTTCATATTCTTCTATTTACCGCTCTCTAATTTATTATCACAGCATGTGACAAATGAAATGTTAATGGAAAATCCGCCTTCATATCGGTATGGAACTTGTATTCAGTTCTTTTAACTGAAGAAGGCTCATTGGCAGAGTGCACAAACCGGAAGTGACTAACACGGATTTGATCCCACCGCAAGGCACTAACATGGGTATGCAGTCCATATCCCTGAGCTTCAACATGTCTATGTCTACCCTTATTTGATTGAGGAATAATTTTAATACGCTAAATGGAACATTTCTATTATATCACCTTCGTTGCAATAAATATTACATTAATATGCTTACATAAGCAAATCATTGGGAAGTTTCTGTTTTTTGCTGAGAAGACAGTGATACGTTTCATTTCATAAGAAGA
>JAXCGZ010000327.1:0-2500 GCA_037179515.1 Halocaridina rubra
TTTGGATAATGAAAAACCTCTCTCTCTCTCTCTCTCTCTCTCTCTCTCTCTCTCTCTCTCTCTCTCTCTCTCTCTCTCTCTCTCTCTCTCTCTCTCTCTCTCTCTCTCTCTCTATATATATATATATATATATATATATATATATATATATATATATATATATATATATATAAATATGTTTATCTTTTCTTCCTATTTTATCAGCAATCATGCTATAGTCCTCTTAACCTGCTGGCTAGTACAGTGGTAACGCGCTGGCTTCACATTCATGAGGTCGAAAGATCGGTCCCCGTCCAAGACCGAGAGTTTAAGCTGTTTCCTGGCAGGAACTGCTGTGGTTGGGCACCACAGTGGGGGGTTGGGGCTTGTATTGTAATGGAAATAAAGGTTTATTATTATTATTATTATTAGTCTTCTGCATATTTATATTTCTGTCTATTTCTGTATATAATGTGTAACTTATATATTCTGTTCTCCTATGTATATCCAATATAAGTCTGCTAACATTTCTTTTATTTATTTATCAATATATCCATCAGTGTATCGACCTGTTTATATCTATTTATTTATCCTCTCATTTATATTTATATCTATGCATATTTACCTCTCTCTCTCTCTCTTCTCTCTCTCTCTCTCTCTCTCTCTCTCTCTCTCTCTCTCTCTCTCTCTCTCTCTCTCTCTCTCTCTCTCTCTCTCTCTCTCACACACACACACACACACATACAAAGATGTGTGTGTAAATCAAATGTTTAATACAAAAAATGGTCACGATGCTTTCGGGGTTTTATTCGTGAGAATTCTACCTTTCACTTAGAGGTGCCGGTGGTGAGTATGTGCATGCTTGTATTAAAAATGGCATAGATAGGCTGCTAGGTATATATAGATAGAATTTAGTTTGTCAGTAGCTTTGTATGTGTGTATGTATGTATGTATATATGTATGTACGTATATATGTATGCATCTATGTAAATAAAGGGAGATATGTGCATATAGCTAGATAAATAAATAGATAGGAAGGTATGTAGGTAGGTAAGTCTAGATTTTATATATGTAGGAAGGTATGTAAGTAAATAAATATAAATGTGCAGATATATATATATATATATATATATATATATATATATATATATATATATATATATATATATATATATACATATATATATATATATATATATATATATATATATATATATATATATATATATATATATATATATATATATATATATATATGTGATTACCTAATTGTGTTTACGGGAAAGAGCCCATAGCTCGTATCTTCCCGTCTCCTCATCGGTTCCATTTTAGACTTAGTGATACTTATCATACCTGTCCTTAAAACTATGGATTGAGATAGCATTAACTACCTCCTCGCTTAGCCAATTCCAATTATCAACTACTCTTACACTGAAAAAGTATTTCCTTACATCCTGCAAAGAACTTTTCTTACGAAGCTTCAAACTATGACCTCTAGTTCTAGAGCCAGCCATATCAAAATATCGATCCCTATCCACTCTATCATAACCATGAAGGAATTTAAAGACTGTGTGTGTGTGTGTGTGTGTGCGTGTGTGTGTGTATATATATATATATATATAATATATATATATATATATATATATATATATATATATAATATATATATATATAGATTGATAGATAGATGCATACATACACACATAGATACATAGATAGCTGCATAGACAGATCAATAGGCCATTATTAAATATACTCGTATGTAATTGGGTAGATATATAGATTATTAAATATTTGGATAAGTAGGTAGGTATATTGGTAAAATATATGAATAGTGATAGATTGATGAACAGATATATCGAAAGCAAGATATATCGATAGATGGAATACTAATAGGATAGTAGTTGATAAAGTGATAGAGAATTACTAAAAAACATCTGCCACTGCAGATGGTAAGTAGGTAGACAGGTACATAAACAGAAAGATGATTAGACAGACAGAAGACATCTGTCTAGATGGTTACGATATGGTCATAGTTTTATGCTTAGAAAAATAAAGAGAATGCTAGGTTGCTAACAGATATTTAATAGTCAAATTATTGGTTCAGTAATGCACTCTTTATATGAGAGATAGATATAGCAAGATATACAGATAGATCAGTTGAGAAATAGAAGAAAAATGGATATATAAAAAGATACGAAAGAATGGAGAGAGAGAGAGAGAGAGAGAGAGAGAGAGAGGAGAGAGAGAGAGAGAGAGAGAGAGAGAGAGAGAGAGAGAGAGAGAGAGAGAGAGAGAGCTGCAAGATAACTAACTGGCCCTTTTTCTACCCTTTTCTTCTTTTTAATGATGTAATATATCTTTTGTTCTTTGTAGAACTCTCACTTCTGATCCTTATGACCTATTGATGACCTCCCCTCTCTCTCTCTCTCTCTCTCTCTCTCTCTCTCTCTCTCTCTCTCTCTCTCTCTCTCTCTCTCTCTCTCTCTCTCTCTCTCTCTCTCTCTCTCTCTCTCAGCAT
>JAXCGZ010000327.1:7500-45000 GCA_037179515.1 Halocaridina rubra
CTGAGTGTCTTACTCTAACCCTCTGTTCCCTTCCTTCTAAGTAAGTTTTTATCCATTCCAAGACATTTCCACCTATTCTAGCCATTGATTGCAGCTTCCTAATAAGTCTCCCATGTGGAACAGTGTCAAACGCTTTCTGGAAGTCTAGGAATATGCAATCTGCCCAGCCCTCTCTTTCCTGTAAGATTTGGCTTACCTCATCATAAAATTCTAATAAGTTTGTTACTGTTGATCTTCCTTCTCTGAAGCCATGTTGCCTCACTGACAAAAAGTTGAAGGATTCCAAGTGAAGAGAGATATGTTTCCTTAGTAGTTTCTCCATAAGTTTGCAAACTATGCTGGTCAAGGAAACTGGTCTATAGTTCAGAGCCGTATCCCTCCTTCCCTTTTTGAAGATAGGTATCACATTTGCTTGTTTCCAGCATCTTGGAATCTCCCCCGACTCCAGTGTGTGTGTGTGTGTGTGTGCGTGCGCAGAAGAGAAAACCTTTTTGCCAGTCATTTAGCTCCTTGTGTTATTTTAATGTAATTATATGTCAATGACTCTGTCCCTTTCCATAGAATATACCATTTTATTTCAGCTGGAGATTTGTTTACCATCCGCCAGCCAACGTGAAAGTAAAATTACTCTTAAGTGAGTAATAATTTTCCTTGAAAAATATGTAAAAGGAATCCCCCCCCCCCCCACACACACACACACACACACACACACACACACACACACACACACACACACACACACACACACACACACACACACACACACACACACACACACACACACACACACACACACACAAATAAAGGTATGTGACAGGATAAATGAAAGATATATGGCAATTGTGTAAATACGAAGTCGCATAAAATGGTAAATAAATAAGTACATATATAAGAAGCATACACAAACATGCATAGTCATCACACACACACACACACACACACACACACACACACACACACACACACACACACACACACACACACACACACACACACACACACACACACACACTAAATGACCTACCAGAGTCTGTAAATTCATTCATGAATATGTTTGCAGATGATGCAAAGATTGTGAAGAAAGTAAAAAACGAGAACAATGGTAGAGAACTTCAGGAGGATCTAAATAATCTGCATGAGTGGTCAGAAAAGTGGCTAATGAAATTCAATACTTCAAATGTAAGGTAATGAGAATGGGTACAAGTGCAAGAAGGCCCAAGCTTGACTACTCGGTGGCTGGAGTACAACTTCAAGAGACAGAAAATGAGAGAGATCTAGGAGTAAATATACTGGCAGATTTGTCTCCAGAAATACATATAAATGGCATAGTAAGGGCAGCATATGCATTCTTATCAAATGTAAGGGTAGCCTTCAGGCACATGGACAAGGAAATGTTCAGAAATATTTATGTAACCTATGTGAGGCCCAAACTCGAATATGCAGCCCCCTTTTGGAATCCGCACTTGAAAAAGCACATAGCTAAGCTTGAAAAAATTCAAAGACATGCCACGAAACTGGTGCCAGAAATACGCAATCTCAGTTATGATGAGAGGCTGAGGGAATTAGACTTACCATCACTCGAAGCTAGAAGAGTAAGGGGGGATATGGTGACAGTCTTTAAATTCCTTCATGGTTATGATAGAGTGGATAGGGATCGATATTTCGATATGGCTGGCTCTAGAACTAGAGGTCATAGTTTGAAGCTTCGTAAGAAAACTTCTTTGCAGGATGTAAGGAAATACTTTTTCAGTGTAAGAGTAGTTGATAATTGGAATTGGCTAAGCTAGGAGGTAGTTAATGGTATCTCAATCCATAGTTTTAAGGACAGGTATGATAAGTATCACTAAGTCTAAAATGGAACCGATCAGGAGACGGGAAGATACGAGCTTTGGGCTCTTTCCCGTGAACACAATTAGGTAAGTACAATTAGGTAAGTACACACACAAATAAAGATATGTGAAAGGATAGATGAAAGATATATGGCAATAGTGTAAATACGAAGTCCCATAAAATAGTAAATAAGTTCATATATAAGAAGCATTCACACACATGCATACAGGCATACATACACACACTCACTCACGTAGGTATGCACGCACGCACACACACACACACACACACACACACACACACACACACACACACACACACACACACACACACACACACACACACACACACACATATATATATATATATATATATATATATATATATATATATATATATATATATATATATATATATATATATATATATATATATATATATATATAATATAATATAATATAAAGTGACGAGACGCCTCCAAAACACGAGCGTGATTGGGAAGCCGAGGAGACCTTGTTAATTACTTATTAAGTAATTGTTTGAAGCTACCTTAGTAATTGCAAATTATAAGCGAGAAATGACTTTTTGTATGTCAAAAAAAAAAGAAAAAATAGAAGAATAAAAAGAGAGAAAAAAAAAATAAATGAAATTTTGTGGCTTCTTATCTAAGAAACGTTTGGCATTTGCCTCATAAAGATTGTTCGTCGTGATGTTCCGAAAACCTCTTGGAGAAAGGAACGTCACGAGGGTAGATGGCTGGAAAGGAAGGTGGGAAGGATGAAGGCGCAAGAGGAAGAAAAAGATTAAGAATAAACAGGATGAGTAACGGAGGAAAATGAGGAGTAAGAGTAAGAAAAGATGAGCTGGAGAAAGAGGAGGAATACGGAGTAAATGAGATAAGAGGAGTAGGGAAGAAATAAAGAGGAGGAGGATTTTCTAGAGGAGGAGAATTGAGAGGATGGAAAACATTGAATTAGAGGAGAAAGTGACGAGGGAAGAAAGATGGAAGAGAAGGAATTGGGAATACAGAGTAATAAATGAAGGAGAAGAAGAGGAGAGGGAATGATAAGGAAGAGAGGAAATAGAGAGAAGAGGAAAATTGGAGAATGAAGACATATTGGAAGGAAAAGAAGTTGTGAGGTGTAATAGAAGATAAAATGGAATGGATATGATAGCAAGAGACATAAAAAGAAATAAAAAAAAAAAGACAAAGATGGAGGAATGAGAATGAAAAAAGGAAAAATGAATAAGTATAATAAGAAGAGGAAAAATAAAACGAAGAGAAAATAGGGTGAGGAAAAGGATTTAAGGTATAAATGGAGATAATGGAATGGGAAGTAGAAGAGATAAAATATAAACAGGGAAAAAAATAGGACTGAGGAAAAGAGAAGGATTTACGGGTATATGAGGTATTTATTTTTAGATTCTCCACCCACGGATGGGTGGAAAGGGTCATGGAGGACCCATAGGGCGGTCGCCAGCCGGCACAGGCCCCAACCCCCCACTGCGGTGCCCAGCCGCAGCAGTAACATTCCCCAGTAAACAGCTTAAACTCTCTTGCCTGGACGAGACGCGATCCGTCGACCTCGCGAATGCGAGGCCAGCGCGTTACCACTGTACTAGCCAGGAGGCTAAATGGGGTAGGATCGGAAAAAGAAGCAGATCGATAATAGATGGTGAGAAGAGAAAAAATAAAAGAAGTAGTAAGAGAAAGAATTTATTATGAATTTTCAGGAAAATTTTAATTTAAAAAAGACAAGGAGGAGATGAAAGACGATGGAGAAGGGAAGAAACCCAGGAGGAGGAGGAGGAGGAGGAGGAGGAGGTCATAGAGTGGATTAGGCAATGCATATAATAAAAAAGAAACATTTGTGAAGAAAGGAGGAATAGAAAGAGCCAATGAATAGAAAAAAAAGAGAAAGAAATTTCATTGATGATTAGTTGCAAAACGAACCGGAGGGAACAAAAAAACTAGAAGAGAAAAAGGCTTCTGGAAGGGTAATTTAGAAAAAGAGAAAGGAGTGGATAGAGCTAAGGAAAGAAATTAATGAATTGGAAACTTCTTGTTGCCTATTGATTGGAGTTGAAAATGGCAACAGGAAGACTAGGAGGCAGTAATGAAGGAAGATTTATAGGAATTAAAACTCAAGATATTTTTGAGGATTAAAATGAGGATGTATAGAAAGAAAGAATATTAATAAGGTAAAACAGGAGAGAGAATAGAAGAAGGAAGAGGGGAAGGACTTCAAAAGGAAGTGAATAGGAGTAGGAAGAAGAGGAGGATTACTGGAGGAAGACAATAAGGAAAGGATGAGTGGAGGGGCTTCAAGAAGGAAGGAGAATTAAAAGTAAAAGAAGAAAAGTGGAAGAAAGCAACAGAAAAAGATAAAAATAGGAGGCGAAGTAGGAAGAAAGGAAAATATAAGAGAAAGACGAAGAATAGTTTGCAGGAGGAGAGAGAGGAAAAGGACTTGCAAGAGTTGTAGAATTAGAGGAGGAAGACATAGAGGATAATAGCAATTGCTAGGAAGACAAGAAAAGAAGGAAAAGAAAAAAAAAACATGACAGTGAAGAACTTTGAGCAGGAGGAGAGAAAAAGAGCCAGAAGGAGCATAGATGGAAGAAGGGAAAATGCTGGACTTACAAAAAAAAAAAAATAAATAAATAAAAGAGGGGTGGAGGTATGAAGAAAAAATCCAGAGAATATTAAAAATTGACGCCTCTCTCTCTCTCTCTCTCTCTCTCTCTCTCTCTCTCTCTCTCTCTCTCTCTCTCTCTCTCTCTCTCTCTCTCTCTCTCTCTCTCTCTCCTCTCTCTCTCATATATATATATATATATATATATATATATATATATATATATATATATATATATATACATGAGCCATTTTATCCCTTATTAGGGGAGTGGCTGAGTCAAGGCAAATACTTTTGACTGGGAAAAAAGTGCAGAGACAGAGATTCCCAGTTCCCTCACTCCGCTCTATTTAGTCGACTCTTGCAACACGCAGGGGAACACAGAGGAAGTATTTTAGCCCCCTTCCTTCAGGGGGAGTATATATATATATATATATATATATATATATATATATATATATATATATATATATATATATATATATATATATATATATATATATATATATATATATATCTTGGTCTTTCTGACAAATTTGCAAGCTTATCGCACTTTGTGTCAGTCTGAATTATTCTTAGCCTATTTGAGTGCATATACGCCCATGCTTGTGCAAGGGAGCATATGCTAGTCTCATTGTCAGTTGAATGTTTTCCAATCTTTTCTGTTCAGAAAAATGTCTTTTCCCTATTTTATGTTTAAGACTGTGTGTGATTACCTAATTGTGGTTACGGGAAAGAGCCCAAAGCTCGTATCTTCCCGTCTCCTGATCGGTTCCATTTTATACTTAGTGATACTTATCATACCTGTCCTTAAAACTATGGATTGAGATACCATTAACTACCTCCTCGCTTAGCCAATTCCAATTATCAACTACTCTTACACTGAAAAAGTATTTCCTTACATCCTGCAAAGAAGTTTTCTTACGAAGCTTCAAACTATGACCTCTAGTTCTAGAGCCAGCCATATCAAAATATCGATCCCTATCCACTTTATCATAACCATGAAGGAATTTAAAGACTGTCACCATATCCCCCCTCACTCTTCTAGCTTCGAGTGATGGTAAGTCTAATTCCCTCAGCCTCTCATCATAACTGAGATTGCGTATTTCTGGCACCAGTTTCGTGGCATGTCTTTGAACTTTTTCAAGCTTAGCTATGTGCTTTTTCAAGTGCGGATTCCAAAAGGGGGCTGCATATTCGAGTTTTGGCCTCACATAGGTTACATAAATATTTCTGAACATTTCCTTGTCCATGTGTGTGTGTGTGTGTGTGTTTCACCTAAAAATTTGTGAAAATGCCGTTAACGAATGTGATTGGTTATTTCTTCATGGCTTTGAAAAATATTGTTGATTATACATCCAAATCTTATTGAATACTGAAATACACTCTAGACATAAGAAAAATCTCTGAGTCATAAAGGACTCTGCTCGTTGCTGACTGATTTTCTTAATACAAAATGCAACGACACCCCTTTCAAGAATGTGAATGTTTTTTATTATTATTTTACAGGAAAAAATATGCAAAAACGACCGGCGATGAAAATCCCAGTCCATGACATGGCGCATTTTTTTTTCAAGGTGTGTGAATATGTACATATTTAATAAAAAAAAAAAAAACCTTGTATACATGTATGTGTATAATACATAATACAGGAATGCACAGAGATGAATTGAAATTATATGTCCAAAAGAGATCTAATATATATATATATATATATATATATATATATATATATATATATATATATATATATATATATATATATATATATATACTTATATATATATATATATATATATATATATATATATATATATATATATATATATATATATATATATGTGTGTGTGTGTGTGTGTGTGTGTGTGTGTGTGTGTGTGTTAGTACATGTATGTGTGTTACTGTGCGCTCGTATATGTGTGTGCTTGTGTGTCTGTACGAATGCGTGCATAGAGGTAAGTAAATAGACAATAGAATCCGCATGAAGAATGGGGGTAAATGAAATGCATTTGGGTGGTCCGATTGGATGATGTATCATCGGGAAGTGTGACATCATCCCCCAAGAGCAAGAGAAGGAATAAAAGGTGATGGAATTTAACCCAAAAGAAAGAACACATGAAGAAGAAAAAGAAACTAAGAGAAGGAACACAACAATATAGAAAAATGTACGATAGATATTAGAACACCGTCATACTAAAGGAGTGCATTGCTAAAGATGGTACACAAAGACATTAATGGAGTGTACAACGAAATAGTAAGAACACAAGAATGCCGAGTGACTGTACAAAGATAGAACACTGGATATTAAAAGGGTGAACAGCGATAGGTGGAACCCGCAAATATTGAAGGAGTGTCTCTGATTATCGATGAGTTTTGGGAAGAGGAAGGAATAGAGAAAAAAATAAAAGAAGACGGGGATGGGGGAGAGAGAGGGGAAGGCGGTGGAAGGGAATGAGGATGCTAAGACGAGGAAAGAATGCATTGAAAATAAAAGGGGGAGGGAGCTTAAGGTCAATTGAGGAGGAAAATTATTATTATTATTATTATCATCATCATCATCATTATTCTCTTTCCTATCGGTACTGCTTCCAGTGGCTGCTTGATAATTTGGAGAGTTGCATTCTCCCCCGCTGGTGAGGCCCTATTACACACGCCAAGCGGCCTCATCACACAGGTACTGTGGATATTTGTAACTCACAGATTGGTCGGTTAAGTGACTGCTCTTTCCTTCCACTGTTTTGACAGCCTGTCCTTTTCTTTTATTTTTATCATTCTCTTATTTCTGTCTTGTCCAGCAACCAAACCAGCTGGAAAAAGTGAACTACTAAAACCAGATGACTCCAGGAGGGGAAGGAACTTGATCAGGAAATAGAATATAGGGCAGATACTAAATGGTTCAACTCTTTATTGTAATACTGGCATTATGCCACTATGATTTGGCAAATTCAGTATCAATAAATGTATTTTCGCATTACTTAAATTTCTGAAGCTTCATTGAATGACCGACATTACATGGCAATTCATTCCACTGCTTAGTCTTAGTCGAAATAAAACTTCATAAATGCTGATCGGTATTAAATCTAACGAAAGAAAATGCACAACTGGTGGTATTTGATGGATTTTTGGTAATGCCTGTAGGACTGAATAAGCCAGGTAGAACCCGATGCAAAGAGTGATTAATATTGTTATAGATTTTATACTGTTAGCAAAGCGATACAACGGCGCATCTATACCACAAGTCGGTGCTTAAGTCAGTTATAAGAAATTTATCTGCAGTCAATTTATATCCAACACTCTAAATCTGCAACCGATAGCTAAACTGGGGAGCAATTCTGTAGACTGGGAAATATATATGAGTTAATAGATATTTCACCCAAACTTAAAAGACTACCTCAAGATACCATTTTTTTGTGTGTGTGCAAGTGAAGACTATATGTAACGAATTTGTTCCTGGATAGACAACTTAGTATCAACTGTTACTTCCAAATTGGCATGTAGTGCATCAGGAGGCCTGGACCTGCTTTATCATATTTTGTGTTTCATTTTTCTTTACTTCAAACATTGTTATATACTAGAGATTCCACTTTGTAGAATAGTTGTGTTGCGTATGTGTGTGAGTGTTGTTTGTACCCAACTTTGTGTGTCTGCGGGCACTGTATAATTGGTATGTATAAATTGATAGCTATGTTTTTTTTTATTAGAAAAGATGTAGTGTGAGAATCAGTTTACATTAATAAAGCGTAGTGGATTTTGATATCCACGATGTGTGTGTGTGTGTGTGTGCATCTGCATCAATTCTAGAATAGGCACTCGTTATGGAATTAAGCAATACTCGGTTTAGCTCAGCCTAACCTAATCTTGGTTAGGCTGTTTTGGTTAGGTTAACTTAACCTGCATTTTGCCTCCGTTTCGACTGGTGTTCCATGGGGTTCTGTTCTTTCTTCTACTCTGTGTCTTCTCATCATCAGTGATCTTTTCCAGTCCCCATCTTCCTCTCTTCTTTACGCCTTTGCCGACAATTCAACCCTTCGTGTAATATTATCTGCCTTCTTCTCGCCATCTTCGTCACTCTTTCTTCAACTCTCAACTACGAATTACAGAGTGGGGCACCCAAAATTTTAGTAAGCTTTAAAGCTTCCAAGACCCGGTTTCTGGTTATTTTTTTATCCTCTTCTCTTCTTTATAGCCTTATTGTCTTCGAAAGCAATGAAATTTATCCTCTTAATTAAAATATGTATTAGCAATGCCGTTAGCCTCTAACTTGTCTCTTAGGAGTCACACAATTCAAGTTTTTAAAACCGCATCTAAGAAACTGGGAGTTCTGTTTCGTTTCCTCTTTCCTTTTCCTCTCCTCAATACTAAAAATCTATAAAGCCCTTATCCGTCCCTGCTCACTGCTATTACATCTGGGGTGCTTCATATAATTACCTTATTGATTGGGTTGAATCTAAGGCCATCAGACTCATTATCGACCCTTCTCTTACCTCTAACCTCGATTTTCTTTCTCTTCACTGGAAACTATCATCATCACTTTCTTTCCTACCGATACTGCTTCCATCGCTGCTCTGATAAGTTGGCGACTTTCATTCTCCCCCACTTGCGAGGCCGTGTTACACACGCCAAGCGGCCTCATTACACAGGTACTGTATGAGAATTTGTAGCTCACAGATTGAACGGTTCAGTGACTGCTGCTTTCCTTCCACCTTCAGACTCTAGACCTCTTATCCTCCTTATGTCTTCCGTAAGTCTTATGACATTTCTTCCTTCAGAAACCTAAATTGTCGTCATCTCAGGTCCTAATCCTTCCTTATTTCTAGGTCATCATTACTGTGACCATTTTTACAGCCTGTCCATTTCCTATATATTATGTTCTTATTTCTGCATTGTCCTTAATCTGCTACTTTTTCTTCTCCTTAAGAGGGCACTTTTCTTTGACCGTCCCAATTTCATACTCAGTATATATATATATATATATATATATATATAATATATATAAAATATATATATATATATATATATATATATATATATATATATATATATATATATATATATATATATATATATATATATATATATATATATATATATATATATATATATATATATATATATATTTATATATAGGGACCGCCGTAGTGTAGCAGTGGAATGCTTAACTCGGGATGTGACAGACTCACTTGCAACCCCACGGCAGGGCGATATTACAAGGACATCTGACCTTAATTTCCCAACTGAAAGCCGTCTTTGTCCACCCCCAAATGGGGACCAATAGTGACACACAGGCCGTTGAAATGTGATTACCTAATTGTGATTACCTAATTGTGTTTACGGGAAAGAGCCCAAAGCTCGTATTTTCCCGTCTCCTGATCGGTTCCATATTTAGACTTAGTGATACTTATCATACCTGTCCTTAAAACTATGGATTGAGATAGCATTAACTACCTCCTCGCTTAGCGAATTCCAATTATCAACTACTCTTACACTGAAAAAGTATTTCCTTACATCCTGCAAACAAGTTTTCTTCCGAAGCTTCAAACTATGACCTCTAGTTCTAGAGCCAGCCATATCGAAATATCGATCCCTATCCACTCTATCATAACCATGAAGGAATTTAAAGACTGTCACCATATCCCCCCTTACTCTTCTAGCTTCGAGTGATGGCAAGTCTAATTCCCTCAGCCTCTCATCATAACCGAGATTGCGTATTTCTGGCACCAGTTTCGTGGCATGTCTTTGAACTTTTTCAAGCTTAGCTATGTGCTTTTTCAAGTGCGGATTCCAAAAGGGGGCTGCATATTCGAGTTTTGGCCTCACATAGGTTACATAAATATTTCTGAACATTTCCTTGTCCATGTGCCTGAAGGCTACCCTTACATTTGATAAGAATGCATATGCTGCCCTTACTACGCCATTTATATGTATTTCTGGAGACAAATCTGCCAGTATGTTTACTCCTAGATCTCTCTCATTTTCTGTCTCTTGAAGTTGTACTCCAGCCACCGAGTAGTCAAGCTTGGGCCTTCTTGCACTTGTACCCATTCTCATTACCTTACATTTTGAGGTATTGAATTTCATTAGCCACTTTTCTGACCACTCATGCAGATTATTTAGATCCTCCTGAAGTTCTCTACCATTGTTCTCGTTTTTTACTTTCTTCACAATCTTTGCATCATCTGCAAACATATTCATGAATGAATTTACAGACTCTGGTAGGTCATTTACATATACAAGGAACAAAAGTGGCCCTAAAACTGAACCCTGTGGAACTCCACTACTAACTCTTCTCCATTCAGACACTGAGTGTCTTACTCTAACCCTCTGTTCCCTTCCTTCTAAGTAAGTTTTTATCCATTCCAAGACATTTCCACCTATTCTAGCCATTGATTGCAGCTTCCTAATAAGTCTCCCATGTGGAACAGTGTCAAACGCTTTCTGGAAGTCTAGGAATATGCAATCTGCCCAGCCCTCTCTTTCCTGTAAGATTTGGCTTACCTCATAAAATTCTAATAAGTTTGTTACTGTTGATCTTCCTTCTCTGAAGCCATGTTGCCTCACTGACAAAAAGTTGAAGGATTCCAAGTGAAGAGAGATATGTTTCCTTAGTAGTTTCTCCATAAGTTTGCAAACTATGCTTTTCAAGGAAACTGGTCTATAGTTCAGAGCCGTATCCCTCCTTCCCTTTTTGAAGATAGGTATCACATTTGCTTGTTTCCAGCATCTTGGAATCTCCCCCGACTCCAGTGACTCCTTAAATATGATACTTAGTGCCACTGATATTGTGTTTGCGCATTTTTTAAGCACATGAGGGGATATGTCATCAGGACCTGTAGCTTTATGAACATCTAAATCCATCAGCGCTTTGCATACCTCTGTGGCTGTAAGGTTGATGTTCTCTAATACCGGCCCTTGAGCTTCTATCACTGCAATCTGAGGGGGTGGGGTATTTTCTACTGTAAATACTGACTGAAACTCCTTGTTCAATTCTTTGCAGATCTCTTCGTCCGTCTCAGTGATGCTTCCATCCGCTCTCTTTAGCCTTAAAACCTGTTCTTTTACCTTCAGTTTTCCTCTGATAAAGCTGTGGAAAAGCTTGGGATTTTCTTTAGCCTTCCTGGTGATGTCCCTCTCATAATCTCTCTCTGCCTCTCTCCTTTTACTTAGGTAGTCATTTCTTGCTCTTTTGTAGGTTTGCCAGGCATTTATGTTTTTTCTCCTCCTATACCTTTTCCAGCATTTGTCTCTCCACTCCTTAGCTCTTTTACACCCATTATCGAACCATTTCTCTCTGGCATGAATTACACCTACTTTGGTGACAGGTATGCAGCAATCTACTATCTTCCCATATTTCTCACAAAAGATGTCATACATTTCTTGTACAGATTTGTTGTAAAATAAGGTTCTCCAGTCAATAACTGCAAAAAGCTCATTCATTTTGATGTAATCTCCTTTCGGATAGTTTCTCCTCATGTCCTCAGTGCCTCTACTCTCAGGAAGAATGTCTTCAATGATATACTCCATCAACAACACACAGTGGTCACTCTTTCCAATTGGTGGTTCATACTCAATATTTTCAATATCCAACACATTATCTGTGAACACCAGATCAAGTAGTGATGGCTCATCCCCACCCCTGGCTCTTGTTGGTTCCATTACATGTTGGTGTAGGAAATTCCCTTGTACGCAATCTAGGAATCTTGCCCCAAATGAGTCCTCACCACTGTGTGGGTCAAGATTTATCCAATCTATCTCTTTATGATTAAAGTCTCCCATAATCAAAATCCTACATTTTTTTTCCCGCGCCATGTTAACAACTGAGTTTATGACTTCAATCGTACCTATATGACTTTCCTCATAAATTTCAAGCCTATTTTGGTTCCTTGGTGGGTTGTATACAACAGTTATTATAATGCTCTCTGACCCAGTATTTATGCGAGCAACAAGAAATTCCCTGAACTCACTTTCTATAGCCAAGTTTATTTCTTCAACTTGAATCCTCTCACTTATGAGCAGTGCTATCCCTCCACCAGTCCTCTCAGATCTTTCGACCCTTAGTATTCTGAAGCCCTTAGGAAAAACTGTGACACTGTTTATGTCCTCACTCAACTTAGTCTCTGTAATTGCTACTATATCTGCCTTACTGTTGTGAATCCTATCTTTTAATTCTACTGCCTTACCAGCTAATCCATCAGCATTTGTGTATAACAATCTTAATGAGGCCCCATCCCCTGATCTTCTGTCATTATCTTCTTTATCTCCCCTTTGTCTGGAAGTATTATGTAACAAAAATTTTTCTTCTCTTCTTCATTTCTTTCATCATTTAACCTTCTTGCCTCTTGCAACAAGTTTTTGATCTTTCCCATCTCTTCCTGTGTTCTGTATCGTCTAATGAACACTTCTTTGCATTCTTGAAGGTCTTTTAGACTTTTTTTTCTCAACAATATTTCCCTACATGTCTCCCCTCTCTCAAAGGTTACTTTTGTTGGTCTCGGCTTTCCTTCCCTCGAATATTTACCTAGTTGGTGTATGTTTACAATATCCTCAGGACCACATACTACTCCAAGCTTTCTTATCAGGTCTACAACGTTAGCTTTATTTTCTTCAAGTCTCCCCTGCCATGTTGGCTCCTGGGATTCACTTATGCCTGAGATTACCACTGTCTTCTCCTTATCAAGTGCCTGTCTGATGAGTGGGTTTGCCCTTTCCATCACAACGTCTTTCTTTTTTCGATTACTGTCTCTTTATAGTCAACTGTTTGTATGTTTTCCAGTGCCACCACCTTTACAGCCTCTTTTACTGCCACATTCCCCTTTAGTGCATCAGCAAAGGACGTTTTCATGGCATCATTTTCCATATTCAGCTCCTGGAACTCTTTTCTGAACTGTTCAATGTTTTCCTTAATCTGAACATTCCAAGCAGCAATCTCGTCTCTCTCAGAAGAGAGCAGTGAACTAACATCTAATTCCTTTAGGTTGTCATTTAGCTGTTTGTTTTTATCTTCTTGTTTAGAAATTCTAGATTCTAGTTGACTCTTTTCCCCTTCCAGCTTCTTTATTCTTTTTTCTAGTTCCTTTCTCTCCTGCCCTTGTGCTTTATTTGCTTCCTCCAAAGATCTTATTTGTTCTCTGAGTGTTTCATTCTCTTTCATTTCTCCATCCATATTCCGAATTTTATCATCAAGGCTTGTAACCATTTCCTCTAACTTCTTGATTCTCTGTTTAAGTCCTCTGATGACTACCCCTTCTCCCGACCCATGGGTGGGAGAGGTTTGGGACAGAGATGGCTTCATTTTTATGTTCTCCCTCTCACAGAATATAGAAAGAAGACGAGAAAGAGGAAAAAAAAAAGAAAAGAGAAAAACTTCTAATTTACCTTCACACAGAATTTTTATATCTCCATATAAGTGCTATTTAGTGACTCAGTTTGTCTCCTTTCTGGTAACACACATCTTAACTTAAAAACTTGACCATGGTAATTTAAGTATAAAAAGAAAAAGAAAAACAAAAGTCAAACCTGAAGGAAAATTCGAATTTGTGTTCGAGGTGGCACCCACCTGTTTCTGTTATATATTCTTCCTAACTGATAAACTGACTTGCTAACCAAGATATGTTATCACGGGATTTAGACTTTACATTTAACTCAATATATATACAAAATAACAAAATAGCAAAAGAGAAAGCTAAAAGAAAAGCAAAAAAAATGAAGAAAATAGGACTGCTGTACTACTTGGCAACTTAACTCAGTACTGTTGACAGGTGTGTGTGTGTGTGTGTGTGTGTGTGTGTGTGTGTGTGGAGAGAGAGAGAGAGAGAGAGAGAGAGAGAGAGAGAGAGAGAGAGAGAGAGAGAGAGAGAGAGAGAGAGAGAGAGAGAGAGAGAGAGATGAATTATTATATATCAGAAAACACTAGCAAAATATACTTTACATCTAGACAGAAGTCGTGCAAACATCTAGATGATACCAAGAACAATTCAGATCAGTACAAGTTACTCGTGAAGGAAAATAATTAGAGAGACAGACAGACAGACAGAGAGAGAGCGTTAGTGTTTCTAGAAAAGGAGAGAAACTCTTATTATATTCATTTTTTTTTCTTTCTGTCTCGTCTTCTTTCTCACGATTAGCTCAAACAAGTAGGTTGTTATCACGGATTCAGTGTTTGCGAATATGAACAATCAAGCATTGTAATTCCACTTTAATTTGAAATATGTAATAATAAAACTTTTTTACCTCATGTGCGCATCTTCTTCGAATTTGAGGGAGGGGGGTGAGAATACCTCCTCCGTGTTCCTCTGCATGTCGTAAAACTCGACTAAATGGGGTGGAGCGGGGGGACTGGGAATCCTCTCCTCTGTATTTATTTCCTACAAAAAGTCAAAGTATTTTCTTTGACTCAGCCACCCCCCCTTATAAGGGGGAGTATGGCTTTGGTATATGGATGGACTTCACGCTCCGTACTCACATGTCCCCCAGTTTTTTTTTTTCAATGATCTATCTTTAACCTTATTTCAGGACGTTGTTAGAATGCTTCCGCCTTCCTTGGCTGAGGTTTTGCATTTTCTTCCCCGCTCTTGTATTATGGAATTAAAAAGGAATATGTAATTTGGCTCAACTCAAGAAAACGTAATTGAGGCCATCGCTAGGTGCTCATTCTCCAGTTTCATCTAGCTAAAGAACCTATTTTTCATTTAACCTAATTATAATTATTTTTCATTTAATCTGTTATATCCACATTCCCAGACCCATTTCCTTACTATTTAACCAGTAAATACTGCTACCATCGTGGGTACTTTTGAGGGCCTTTCCTTCACTTGATTCCCATCATTCCTTAAATTTACTTGGGTTGTGGAAAGGCCAGAAAACGGAACTACACCGGGAAATTGAAACGCCACCAAAAAAAAAAAAAAAAAAAAACACACACACACACACACACACACACACACACACACACACACACACACACACACACACGAGTTCACTCTGGGAATAATTGAGATTATACCACAGGAAAATTAAAAATTTCCCTTGGTCTTAACATTGAATTTCTTATTGTCTGTAATTTCTTCCCTGTCCCTGAAGCCCTTCTCAGGTTCTCGCTCTTCCTATGATATATACAATATATAAAGAAATCTTTATTAAGGACAACATTGGATGTGCAAAGTAAATGGTAGAGTATAGTACCATTTTCACCCTCAAACTTAAACTAGATTTGTTTTATCTATTATGCAACTCTTTTTGTTTAGAAATATCGATATTGTAGCTCATGATGTAGGAATGTCCTTCAGTAACCAAAAATGCATAGATCTATATCATTATTTTGTATAGAAACAACCTGTTGTAAGTAAATATTTTTTTCTCTTTCATACTAAGAGATCAAGTTTTGGGTTTTCGCTGAAAACATCATGAATATAGAGTTAACTTGTAGATATCAGTAAATTCTTCTTGATTAGAGAGAGGAATTCTTCTTCTTGATTAGAAGAGAGGAGAAATCAACAAAACACATAAATGATCACCATATTGAAGATGAATTATATGAAGAAGCAAATTTTGACATGGCATGAATAAAAATACATTTCGACTGAAATGTGGGTTTCTCCTTCCATTAACTGAAGTCGAGACGTCATTTTTTATTTTTTATTTTTTTTATTTACTTTTTTTTACGTGGAAACGTGTAATAATAGTAAATAGGACAAAACCAATGTATCAAAAAGCAATCAATCGTGGGAAATTGAGAGAAAAATGGATGACAACTACAAGGAAATGATTACTAGATGATGGACGTCGATCATAAGAGAATCTGTAATGATTACAAGAGGTAGGAAATTGATTACAAGAAGTGGGAGGGGCCACGCTGACGAAATCATGTCTCGAGAGGCTCAGTTTGAACGGAATCTGACTCACGATGACCAGAAAAGATTTTTTGTTTTTAAAGTTGCACCTAATTTTAGAATCATATATATATATATATATATATATATATATATATATATATATATATATATATATATATATATAGTGTGTGTGTGTGTGTGTGTGTGTGTGTGTGTGTGTGTGTGTGTGTGTGTGTGTGTGTGTGAATGTGTATGTGTGTATGTACGATGAGTAGTAGGTAAATATGCTAGAATTACTTTAGGATCTCTAAAAATTTCTTCTATATTCTTTGAATAGCCTTAATCATTCACATTTACTTTATTCACGCGTTCTTCTCGTGAAACAGATTCATGTATATATATATATATATATATATATATATATATATATATATATATATATATATATATATATATATATATATATATATATATATATACTGTAAGGAAGCCCATCAGTGAAACAAAGCTTATAAAGCAATGCTATATTTCGGATCCTAACTGGATCCCTTCTCATACATATATATATATATATATATATATATATATATATATATATATATATATATATATATATATATATATATATATATATATATATATATATATATATATTTATATATATTTATATATATATATTTATATATATATATATATATATATATATATATATATATATATATATATATATATATATATATATATATAGTAAGGCATATTATAGATGCCTATAGCCTCACAAGGCATTTCATAGATGCCTATAAGTGCCAGATGTCAGTGAAGCACTCGATACCCACCGACCTCCACGAGTATCAACAGAGCCTAGTCAGTTAGCGTTCAAACCTTGCCAGGGGCAGAAGTCATGTTCACAATTTAGCAGTCTCCCCCTTGGGGGCGGGAATCGGGAATCGATCGTGACATAAACTATAGGAATTGGAGCTCTGAGGGATTAAGTGTAATGTAGAAATAAACACATATAAAGAAGATGCTTATCTGTTATCACCAGCCACGCTACCAATAAATATATATATATATATATATATATATATATATATATATATATATATATATATATATATATATATATATATATATATATATATATATTAGAAATGCAGGTGAAAAGAACAGACACGAGAGTGAGAATTACACCACGACAATTGGTGAAAACTGGTGGGATTACAACCCCACTATAATGGTGGCAGCGGTGGGATTACAACCCCACTACATTAGTTAGAAAATTGTAAGACTCATGGAAGTAGTTATGCTTAGCCCAAAATATTAGAGATATTTCAGTGTAGTGGTGGGGAGTGTAGTAAGGCATATTATAGATGCCTATAGCCTCACAAGGCATTTCATAGATGCCTATAAGTGCCAGATGGCAGTGAAGCACTCGATACCTACCGACCTCAACGAGTAGCAACAGAGCCCAGTCAGTTAGAGTTCAGACCTTGCCAGGGGCAGAAGTCACGTCCACAGCTTAGCAGTCTCCCCCTCGGGGGTGGGAATCGGGAATCGATCATGACAGGAGCTGTCGGAATTGGAGCTCTGAGGAATTAAATGTAATCTAGAATTAAACACATATAAAGAAGATGCTTATCTGTTATCACCAACCACGCTACCAATAAATAAATATATATATATTAGATATGCAGGTGAAAAGAAGACACGAAAGTGAGAATAACACCACGACAATTGGTGAAACTGGTAGGATTACAACCCCGCTATATAATATATATATATATATATATATATATATATATATATATATATATATATATATATATATATATATATATATATATATATATAAAAGTTTCTTACTAAAGAAACTTGTTGGTTAAAAAGTATTTGTGTTACTTTTTAATATAGGAATTTGTATCACTTGCAGTGATGTGTATCTATTAATGTCTTTCTATCTGTTCTTTTATAATTATATATCTATCTATCTATCTATCTATCTATCTATCTATCTATCTATATATATATATATATATATATATATATATATATATATATATATATATAATATGTTTTACTAGGCATTTATGCATCGATTTATCTATATATCGTCCTTTTTTATGTATTCGTGTATGTGGTCATTGACCTGACCTTTTTATCAGTCATACTGAGTATCTACATATGTATCTACCTGTGTCATATGTTTTATGTGTCTCATTCCCTTAGTATTTTATTATTTATTCATGTATTATATATACTGACGTACTCTGTATAAATATATGGAGATACTTTTCTGTCATTGGCATTGTATACTTCTGACAGTATGCTCGTCAAATTTATGGAGTTTACAAAACCTAACACGTGATATAGAATTTTGATCAGGTATATTCTGTGTATGAAACCATAGATTTGAATCTTAAAAATTTATCATCTAAGTTCGAGCCTTACTTTGTAAACCCTTTTTTTTATAATGGTTATTTAGTTGTTTTTTTTTATTTGATTTATTTGGACCATTCTGCCTGTACATTATTATTTCCTTGTTCTCATCTGGATTATAAATTCTTTAATATTCTCTCTTTTTCTGAATTGTTTCATTTTTTTAGTGCTTTGATGTAAGTTATTCATTTTATTAATAGATTTTTTTTTCTTCTTTGTTCTTTTAAGACACTTATATATATATATATATATATATATATATATATATATATATATATATATATATATATATATATATATATATATATATACATATAGATAGGATAGATAGATAAATAGATAAATAAATAAATAGATACTATATGATAGATAGATAAATAAGTAGATAGATACATAGATAAATAGATAGTAAGTGGGATGGCCGAGCTAAAGAACACACTCATCATCCCTTTTAACCTGTCCTTGTTTGTCACAATAAACCTTTGTTGATAGATGTGACTTGAGAATCAGTTCCTTGTGATGTCTGTCTATATTATGCCCGGGTAATTGACCATATAGCCATTGTAGTATTTTTCTGTAGAGTCAAATATTATCTATATCTATCTATCTATCTATCTATCTATCTATATTATCTATCTATATATATATATATATATATATATATATATATATATATATATACATATATATATATATATATATATATATATATATATATATATATATATATATATATATATATATATATATATATATATATATATATATATATATATATATATATATACATATATATATATATATATATATATATATATATATATATATATATATATATATATATATATATATATATATATATATATATATATATATATATATATATATATATATATATATATTGCACACACACACACACACACACACACACACACACACACACACACACACACACACATATATATATATATATAATATATATATATATATATATATATATATATATTTATTTATTTATTTATTTATTTATTTATTTATTGCACTTAGACGGGTTTTGAACCCAGGATTTATAATCACTGTGCCAAAGCGCAACCAACTACACCACCTAAGGTTTAAGAAAATAAAGAAACCTCTCAGTTAACTTCTAAGCTAGGGAATGAACGCAGTCCATTGAATGCCTATGTTCGTTGTACTCTTTTTTTTTTTTCCCCAACCTCAATTTAATATAATGTATGTATGTATGTATTTATATATGCATGTGTGTATGTATGTATGCCGAATTGTATGAGTTCATGCGTGTGTAATATGTATGTATATTGATATGTTTGATAATCTGTGTGTATGTTTGTGTCTCTCCGTGTGTGTGTGTTTGTTTCTGTGTGTGTGTGTGTGTGTGTCTGCGTGGGTAAGACCGGGAGGAAGGTTTGGCGCGTGCCCGAATCTCTCACCTTTGACCTCAGTTAATTAGCTTCTTACCCCACCCTTACCACTAACGCCACTCCCCTACGACCCTCTCAACTCCAAATATCCTCTCCCATAATTCCCATCCCATTATATTATTCCCTCCTATCCTACCCTTAAATCCCCTCCCCACCTTCTCCCAATACCAGGTCTTCCTTTGCTATCAGCGGTTGGTGTTTTTTCTCGAAAGATCTTTCAATTCGTGTATTTTCTATTATATAACATTTTTAAGTGGATGCATAATTAAGTTTTTTTTTTATGATTGTGACACCAGAGCGGTCAAATTTATAATAAAATAAAACAGCCCTCATCAGGTCTGGGCTCGAAGAATACATAAAATAAAGAGAAACAGAAATGGAGTGTAATGACTTGTCAGATGTGAAGGGATAATATGTGTGTAACGAGTATCCAAGAATATTCAGTGTTGATGTAGGCATAGAAAAAGAACCGTAACTGAAGGAAGACTTAACATCGAACTGTCCTGGACAGCCCTATTTAAGTAGATTGTAGCTTTAGGAAAATTTTAGTAGAGTTGGTTCCCCAAGTTTGATTTATTAAGTATTAAGAGCTTCATGAAATTATATATATATATATATATATATATATATATATATATATATATATATAATATATATAATATATATATATATATATATATATAATATATATATATATATATATTATTTTTTTTCAGACGGGGCGTTATCCGCTATTTATTATCTTACTCTTGGAATGCGAGAGTTTGTGACTACCGTGTGCTTGTTTCCACTGAACTGCTAACGGTCTTAATCTGCTTGACCCATTCATGTATGACACCTGTTATTAACTTGTACATAAACATGACCACGTCGAATATGATTTGGTTTTGTACTTTAAGTCATTTTATCTCCCTTACAAATAGTGTTTCCCGGTCCTACTCTTTGCCAAGACCAACAGCGATTTTTCCAGCAAGCATTTGAATTTTTTGGGCTTGGGTTTGGCAGCGTCATCATTGGCATCTGTCATCTCCCACCCACTAATAACTCAACAAGTAGTGGAAACAAGTGTAGTAAAAAAAAAAAAAAACGCTGACACAGAACTTTGCCTACATATGTTTGGTTTGTTAGGTATGTCTTTTGAGATGAAGAATAATTTTTGTCCTGTCAGTGAACTACTTCATTTTCTGATGGGTTGATGTGTGTGTGTGTTTGTCAATCAGTCAGTTTTTGTTTGCGCAAATATACATGTGCGTGTGTGTGTGTGTATGTGCGCACGTGCGTGCGCGTGTGTGTATATTAGGCTCTCTAAAAGACTTGTGAATGCAATAATCTCTACGGAATATAAGAGATGCATGGTCATGGAATCTATAGAATGGATTTTTCCACGTATAATAACCTCATTATGTCATATTTTAAGACATGACTTTTTTTTTAATTTCTTCACAAAATTCACTTTCAAGAACAGTAACAGAAATTTGTGTATTTCTCATTTCATTCATCACTAAACTAGATAATTTATAAGTTTAAATTTTTTAATGTTGCACCGGTTCAGAGTGTACAGAATTAGATGATTGGGACCAGTTTTAGAACAGTCTATCTAATTTAGATGTTTTTTATGAAGAGCTGGGACTGGAGCTTATGAGGACATTATCCATTAGCCCCACACATCTAATATTATACTAATTTTATTGAAGATTGCTACCTTCTCATTCTTTGTCGCTGGAGGTTCTGACGAAGATTAAACTGTATGAACCACTTAAGGTGCTGAGCTCAGTGGCCTCTGGTTCCATGCCAGCTGAGCCTCTGGGCTGCTCATGACTGAAGCTAGAGTGGAAGGAACTATCTAATGTACTAAATACTTAATAGTATATATTGGACTCTATTTTTCATAACTATATATATGGTTCTTTATGTTAGATGTGATTTACAAGTTATATAAGAATACACACACACGCACGCACACACACACACACACACACACACACACACACACACACACACACACACACACACACACACACACACACACACACACACACACACACACACACACAGTCTTTAAATTCCTTCATGGTTATGATAGAGTGGATAGGGATCGATATTTTGATATGGCTGGCTCTAGAACTAGAGGTCATAGTTTGAAGCTTCGTAAGAAATCTTCTTTGCAGGATGTAAGGAAATACTTTTTCAGTGTAAGAGTAGTTGATAATTGGAATTCTCTAAGCGAGGAGGTAGTTAATGCTATCTCAATCCATAGTTTTAAGGAAAGGTATGATAAGTATCACTAAGTAAAAAATGGAACCGATCAGGAGACGGGAAGATACGAGCTTTTGGCTCCTTCCCGTAAACACAATTAGGAAATTACAATTAGGTAATTACACACACACACACACACACACACACACACACACACATATATATATATATATATATATATATATATATATATATATATATATATATATATATATATATATATATATATATATATAGAGTTATTGTTTCTGTTATTAATATTCTGTTATTTAAAATTTTTTTTCTTGTATTTTTTCAGGTGAGTTATAGATACACTCGCACCGTAGGATATAAGGAACGTCAAACAGGTATATTCTCTCTCTCTCTCTCTCTCTCTCTCTCTCTCTCTCTCTCTCTCTCTCTCTCTCTCTCTCTCTCTCTCTCTCTCTCTCTCTCTCTCTCTCTCTCTCGCTCTCTCTCTCTCTCTCTCTCTCTCATTGTATATATATATATATATATATATATATATATATATATATATATATATATAATCTGTATTGATATATCTATTTATCTACCTTTATGTTTGTATATTTAAATAATTCTACTATTTCTAGCAACATCACTATGGATACCACTGCCAGTGTTATAGACCTGTGTTTCTATTTACTACTGTTATTAGTATTATTATTATTATTATTATTATTATTATTATTATTATTATTATTATTATTATATTATTATTATTATTATTATTATTATTATTATTATTATTTTTATTTATTATTATTCACCAGACTTAAAGAAACTTTCATGGCCTCTGCTTGCAGGATATGCAGTTTTAGTACTCATTAAAATGTTTAATGGCATATTTTAGGGTAGAGCAAGATCTTGAGGTCAAAGGTCAAGAGTTCAGCATCCTGCATTTTTACTTTTCTGTCCGATGGAGAACATTTTGTTTTAATTTTGTTATTCCTTGGTCTGGTTGGTTAGATAGTCCCTGGTCCACCATACTAGAGGAGCCAATTCTAAGCCTCCTTCTTTCGTGTTTGAAGTGTGATTATGTCATATTTTATTTCAAATTTTACTCTGTGTTTAGGTACTAGAATATATATTCCTTTATAAGTGGGTCCTGTAACCTTCATAAAAAAAAAAAATGCAAGTAATCCTTCAAAGTGATATTTTGAATCCAGAGAGAGAGAGAGAGAGGAGAGAGAGAGAGGAGAGAGAGAGAGAGAGAGAGAGAGAGGAGAGAGGAGAGAGAGAGAGAGAGAGAGAGAGAGAGAGAGAGAGAGAGAGAGAGAGACCCAAGCAAATACTTCTTGGAAAAAAAATCTCATTTGGGATTCTGGGCTGCGATTTGTAGATTATAGCGGCTGCATTTTCGGGGAGCTTGGGGGGGGGGAGGGTAATGGAGATAGAAAAAGGGGGTTGGGAAGAAAGGCTTATATTAAAGATTGGAAGAGGAGGGTAGGGTTAGATAGGATGAGGGGGGGGGGTTAGACAGGCACTTGCTCTGCATATTTTTCTCAACGATGTCTGATTTGCCACCATCATTACAACTGATGATACCTGTTGCTGACATCACCCTGAAGTCTGCGACTGACTTCGGTCCTTTTTATTTTGTCCTCAGAAAGATGTCGGTTAATTATTCTGGTTTATATACATTATTCCCTGCCTTGAAGTGTAGTCGATTTTGTCTATTTATATACAGTGGCCCCATTCCCCCTTGTAAGGGGGTGGCCAGCTAGGAACATGAATTCACGTGGAGCCAAGACACACCTCCATCACTCCTCTTAGCTCCTTGGGGATAATGGGTTGCCACATTTCTCTCAAACCATCCTGCTTGCGTCACCCACAGGGTAGCCCACGTGGTATTTCTGGTTTCTAATGATATTTCTGGACGTTTCTGACTTCTATCATATATGAAATCAACTTGATATCGTTCATTTTTGTTTGGAGTTCTCAGATTTATCAATTAAAATAAGTTTGTGATTACTATGTGCTTTTGAGAACTAATGTATGAAGTTGGTACTTAAAAACACAAAGGGCATGTCGTTCTGCAGTATGGATAACGTATTTGCACAAGTGTAATTACGATTTTTACCTGTAATATTTGTGTTACATAATTCAGAACTAGACCGACATCAACTTAGATTTGACAAAGCTTAGAAAATTTCTATTTTCACGGACTGACTTTCTGTTTTCGTTCATTAATCTAACTTTGTTTGACCAAATTCACTACCCAATTTCATTAATTCTCTGACAATCACTTAACAATTGTGATCTCATTAGTCACCGCGAACTCTTGAAAGTTAAATACTTGGAGAAAAATATGGCTGCAATATTCTGTGTAATAGATATCCCGAAAGTCTGTGGCATACTAACGAATAAAAGAAAAAGAAAAGTGTGTAGAAATTATTTAAGAATTTTGGAAGGATAATAATTCTTCATCCATACATACATACATACTGGATCTGCTGAGCAGGAAGAGATCTCACATGCGTGAGGCCAATAGTCTTTTCCTTTTCATAACTGGGCTTGAAAAAGCAGAGAACCCTGGGGAGTAGAATTCGGGACTTGCAGAGTAAGAGCCAGGCTCTGTACTAGTGGTAAAATTCTTGCATAGAAAATATTAGAACTTATAAATTCAGTGCATGGTAATTAAGCTTACCTATAGGCACGTGTTTACATTTACATCCTATATAGTAGGTGTACATTACATTTTTAATTGTACAGTGTAACCAGATTTTTTTCTGGAGATATTTTTGACTAATTTACCACAGTCATAGTGGAGTGACTTTCCTGTGCTGTCAACATCGTAGTGTAACCACCTGTAAGAAAAATAAGTGAAAGATTTTTATCTATTTATTTAGCTAGTGACTGTTCACAACATTACTAAATAGAAAAAACTATATGGAATTGATAATAGTTGTCTCCTTGGCAACATAATAGCGTCCGCGACTCTGAGGCTGCAGGTCGAGGTTCGCGCCCCATCACGGACTGAGGTTAGGGCATACACTCAGGGTAACGATTACATCTGTCGAAACAAGTTCTTCGCAAGACGGGAACCGTCCTAGCCCTTGGTAGAAAATGGAGATTGTGACGTAAAACCGAATCCAATCTAATCCAATCCATATATAGAACTGATAATAAAAGAAAAATATGAATGTCTGGAAATAATATAACAGTGAAGTGGTTCATTTACCCCCAATAATGACAATTTGAGCTTACCCCCATTAAGAGGTTATATTAACCTTACCAACTTGGGCGGGTTATAATTGCCCACTTTGGCACATGAAAGCTTTCCACCTGAATATATTAATTTTTTACTATTTGTGTCAGATGATAAGTGTCCACCACAGCAAATGAAACTTCGTCAATTAGACAAATGAAACTTTAGCATTTAGGCATAATGAAACAAGACCCTCTGAGAAGAATTTTGGAATCTGGCCACGAATTGTACCACCTAAAGCAAATGAAATATGGCCATCTGGATGAATGAAAGACTTGGCCACCAGAGCACAGAGTTAGTTGCCTTTGTTGATGATATTCTGGATTCTCGCCGTGGCCTAGTGGTGACCCTCTCGACTCTGATTCGTCAAATAGTTGGTTCGAGACCCGCCACAGTTTGAGATTAGAAAGGGCATTCACTCAGGGTAACGATTGCGCTTGCCAAAAACCAAAGTCCTTCGAAAGAAGGTAATGTCCTAGCCCTTAACAGAAAAGAGAATCCGTGACGTAAAACAGAATCGATCGATCAGATTGATATATACTTGTGTGAAGTAGGAATATTATGTTGTATTAATCTGCAAGATTTTATTGTTGGTCGGTTTCTCATTTTCGGTTCGTTCATTAAGATATTTTGCAAGATTCTTTTGGGGGGAGTTTCTCATTTTTGGTTCGTTCTAGTACTTTTTTTTGGTAGTCTCCGTGGCTAAATGGTAGCGTCCGCGACTCTGTGTCGGCAGGTCGAGGGTTCGCGCCCCGTCACGGATTGAGATTAGTAAGGGCATACACCCTGGGTAACGATTACATTTGCCAAAAGAAGCCCTTCTCAAGAAGGCAACCGTCCTAGCCCTTAGTAGAAAAGGGAGTTCGAGACGTAAAACCGAATCATCAATCATCTGGTATGTTTTTTTTTTAATTTGTCCTTGTTTATTATAATTATTTTTACCTAATTGTTGGTCTGTTATTTTTCTCCTTATCCAAGCCCGTGAGGAGATTGTCAGCATTGAGCCTAATAATCTAATGGTGTTCTCACTGAGTTAAGAGGCTAACACTCGAGGGACACCCATTACCCTCTCCTGTTAATTCTCAATTGGTTCTAGGAAAAAAAAAAGAGACACGGCTTGCTTCGCTTGGAGAGTTGAACTCGAAACTTCTTTGGTGGACAGAAGCGGTGCAGAATTTGTGTTACTGAAGTACCGATTCTCTTCATATATTAATCTTTATAGCTAATCTCTCTCTCTCTCTCTCTCTCTCTCTCTCTCTCTCTCTCTCTCTCTCTCTCTCTCTCTCTCTCTCTCTCTCTCTCTCTCTCTCTCTCTCTCTCTCTCTCTCTCTCTCTCTCTCTCTCTCTCTCTCTCTCTCTCTCTCTCTCTATATATATATATATATAATATATATATATATATATATATATATATATATATATATATATATATATGTCTGTCTATCTATCTGTTTCTCTCTCTCTCTCTCTCTCTCTCTTCTCTCTCTCTCTCTCTCTCTCTCTCTCTCTCTCTATATATATATATATATATATATATATATATATATATATATATATATATATATATATATTATATATATATATATATATATATATATATATATATATTGTATCATGCAATAAAATGTGACTTCTCAAAATCCAGCATAATTAGTTAGTTTATCAAAGAACTTGAGGCTTTGTCCTGCATTTCCATCGATAAGATAATATCAAAACTTTTTTTTTTTCATTTATCATCCTTCCGCAATGATCCTGTGTAAGTGTCTTTGCTGAAATTTAATATGGCAAGGCAACGGTAGCGGCGTCTGTCATTAATCAGCAAAGAAACCAGTTGTAACTCACCTTGGTCAGCCTCAACCACTCTTGCCATGTAGATTTTTTTCTTTTCTTATGATCAAGTCTTAACGAGTCAGACAAATGTGTTACGCGTGAGGCGGACGCGCCTCAGATCATTCGGAGTGAATACATACACATATAATTATGCAATTTCCCCAATCCCCTTTGTAAGGGGAGGTTGGCAGAGTCGAAGCACACATTCACAAGAGGCCCTGATTAAACAAGTTACTGCATTCTGAAAGACTTGAAACGGTAAGAGTCAAAATGAAATGATCTTGAGAATACAGTTAAAATATAATTTTTGTCACATTTTGCTATGCTATATGAAGGATATAATGGAAAAAGTTAATGCAAATTGCTATAGATAAATAATAAAATAATGTAAATATTTGTATGTATTATATTGAAATGAGTAAAATGCTTCGCACGCTGCAAAAAAGTATATACTTTTCTGTAATTTAGCTTTGTGTGTGTTATGTCGAAAGACTTTAACTGAATATAGGAAGTAATCCAGTATTCTTTTCCATTTTAATTAATCCTAAAATGCTCAAATGGAGATGCAAACAATAGAAGAATTATGTTTCCACGTCAACGCAGCAGGTAAATAAATACACGATTAGATGTATTAGGACAGTAGTTGAATAATACTTACCTATGAATACTTATGAAGAATGAATGAGTGAGAATATGTCGATTAACACTGATATCTGGCATACCAAAGAGGTTAGGCGATAGTAATGTGTGCAGGACATGAACACTGCTGTGCTTATCTATCAAAAATGATCTATATACATGAGCCATTTTTCTCTTCATAAGGGAAGAGGCTGAGTCAAGGCATAATACTCTGACTCTTTGGGAAGAGAAAATACAAAGGAGAGGCTTTCCAGTCCCCTCGGTCCGCAAAATTTAGTCGACTCTACGGCACGTAGGGGAACATGAAGGAAGTCTTCTAGCTCTCCTCCTGAGGTGAATCTATCACTCTAGCGTATGGAAAACTTTTGTTATATGAAAATATCACCGTATTAATACCGTATAGTCTGTTTTTTACGTTACGATCATCGTGTAAACAGATATGAGATGATAATTAAGTTAGTTTGGTTTGGGGTGCAGTTGATGAATCTAGGATACTCCCATTTTTTTTATAGTACCACCAGATGTTGTCTTCACAAAACTCATCCATCCTTTAAGGGTAGATTTGCCTATCCAGGTATGTATTGGTTTGATTGTCGCGACGGGAGTGACTATACTTTGTGATTACCAGTCTGAAATTCATTTGAAAGAAATGTGTTTGCACGTATGTATGTACTCATGTCTTAATTTTATTGGGAAGGATTATCGCTCGTGATTGCCCAGCTGAAGGTCATATGAGAAATTTATATATGTATGTTGGATGGATGAGTGTATGTATGTATATATGTATGTATGTATGTATGTATGTATATATATATATATACCACTGTGAATTAGCACTTTTAAAGGTGATGAGAGGAGAATGTGAATTTCTTAAATTTCAACTCCTCCGAGATGAAATGCAAGACATGCTTCAGAGAAACCCCACGTTGACAGCGGTTAGCAGAATGATGAATAATTAATGAGAGAGAGAGAGAGAGAGAGAGAGAGAGAGAGAGAGAGAGAGAGAGAGAGAGAGAGAGAGAGAGAGAGAGAGAGAGAGAGAGAACATGATGCCCATAATCGAAGCCCAGCTCGTGAAGATACTTTTCCATAATGATCTCACTCATCGTATGACATTAGAATGGATCCTCTTTCGTTCCAATAATCACTAATATATGAATACCACTACCATTGGCGCCATAACCTCAGTAGCTTCTGGCGAAGAGATGCTATAAGAGTCGCATTGGCGAGTAGAAATACAAAATAAATGGTTACTTAGACACCTAGAGATATTGAAAGAGACTTATAAATAGTTAGATAAAGAAACAAAATATGATAGTTTTTTCATCAACTACAAACACATCAAAATAGTCTTAGGAAATAATAAATAAAAGAATATCAATAAAAGCGTTTTCAGTCGAGAATTTAGAAAAAAAAAAACATTTTTAAGCCATTGGGAAGATTCCGTAATGTTTGTGTTAATGTTCTCCTTTTATTTTTTATACGTCAGTAACAATGGGGATAGATAGATAGATAGATAGCTAGAGAAAGAAAAGAGAGAGAGAGAGAGAGAGAGAGAGAGAGAGAGAGAGAGAGAGAGAGAGAGAGAGAGAGAGAGAGAGAGAGAGAGAGAGAGAGAGAGAGAGAGACCCCCCATGGCCACGGGGTCTTGCATTCCAGAACTCTAGTCTTCCATGCATTATTCCAGAGAGACAGGCTGTATCAGATTGTTCTCTCTCTCTCTCTCTCTCTCTCTCTCTCTCTCTCTCTCTCTCTCTCTCTCTCTCTCTCTCTCTCTCTCTCTCTCTCTCTCTCTCTCTCTCTCTCTCGCACGGCTACTGGAACTTACAGATGCATAATGCCTGATAAGACCTCATTGTACCGTGTATATACTCTGCATCCTCCTATTGCTCTCTCCTCCACTCATATCCCTCTTTCTCCCTCCTCCCTCCTCTCTCTATCCTCCATTTTCTCTTCCCTGTTCTCCTTTTCATCTTTCTCCTTTTCCAAGTTATATCTCGTCTCTTCTTCGTTTTCCTCTTCACCTTCCTCTTCTTCGTCATCCTTTTTTCATCTGCATGTCCTTTTCCTCCTGTTCGATTTGTTGTTCCTTCTCTATATCCTTCTTCTTTTCCTCCTCCTATCTTCATGCCTCATTATTTATAAGCCCTACCTCCTCCTGGGCCCAACCACCTCTCCCCCTTCTCGTCTGTCTAATTCTAGGTTGTGTCTCTGTTCGTGTGCACGTGTGTATGTTTGTATGTGCGAATTGGGTTGCGTGTATGTATGTGTTTGCGTCTACAGCTCATTTGAATGTCGAAGTTATATGTTCTCAGTTTTTCTTTTTTCCTTTAAGTGAGAATCGGGAGTTTGCTCTTTTGAACTATCAGATGAACAGAGTTAGTAAGCCTTTCAAAGTTACTTCTATTATATATTTATTTATTTATTATTATTATTATTATTATTATTGTTATTATTATTATTATTATTATTATTATTATTATCATTATTATTAATTTATTTAGTTTAGTGGTTTGTTACTTTTATTTCAGCATCTGACACGCACGCTCGCGCACACACACACACACACACACACACACACACACACACACACCACACACACACACACACACACACACACACACACAGAGATATATATATATATATATATATATATATATATATATATATATATATATATATATATATCAAATAAACACATTAACATATGTGAAAATATGAATCATATTTTACCCCCGACCGGGACTCGAACCTAAGACTCATAATTACTGTGCCAAGGCGCTATCAATTGCACCAATGAAGGTTTAAAAGAGAAACAAACCTTATATCTTAACTGCTATACTAGGAATGAACGCATTCTATCTGTGAATGTCTGTTTGTTCATATTACAGCTTCTCCTAACCTCACTCGTGGCTTCGTTTTTTCGCATTTAATTCAATACCATCTATATAGACATTGATAATAATAATGAAATAAACACTATTAACATATATGAAAACAAATAATATTTTACCCCTGACCGGGAATCGAACCTAAGATACATAATTACTGTGCCAAGGCGCTATCAACTGCACCACTGAAGGTCTAAAGGAGAAGCAAACCTTACAGCTTTATTGCGATAATATGAACAAAAAGGCATTTAGATAGAACGCGTTCATTCCTAGAATAGCAGTTAAGCTGCAAGGTTTGCCTCTCCTTTTGACCTTCAGTGGTGTAGTTGATAACGCCTTGGCACAGTAATTATGTGTCTTAGGCTCGAGTCCCGGTCAGGGGTAAAATACGATATATATATATATATATATATATATATATATATATATATATATATATATATATATATATATATATATATATATATATATATATATATATATATATCAGTAATGAAAACATGTCTTAGATTCCTTAACGTCTGTGACCCCACTAAATGTGATTACATTTTTATGCCATGGATAGTTTCTGCATGAATAAACAAAATGATTATATGTTTAATGTTTTTTTTTTTATTATTATTTTCTTCTGCCTTATAAATTAATTGTTTATTCTTCATATGGTGGTTTAGTCTGCCTGAGCTTGTCATTATATTTGTGTGTGTGTGTAATTACCCAATTGTAATTATCTAATTGTGCTTACGGGAAAGAGCCCCAAGCTCGTAACTTCCCGTCTCCTTGTCGGTTCCATTTTGTACTTAGTGATACTTATCATACTTGTCCTTAAAACTATGGATTGAGTTAGCATTAACTACCTCCTCGCTTGGCGAATTCCAATCATCAACTACTCTTACACTAAAAAAGTACTTCCTTACATCCTGCAAAGAAGTTTTCTTACGAAGCTTCAAACTGTGACCTCTATTTCTAGTGCCAGCCATATCAAAATATCGATCCCTATCCACTTTGTCATAACCATGAAGGAATTTAAAAACCGTCACCATATTCCCCCTAATTCTCCTATCTTCGAGTGATGGTAAGTCTAATTCCCTCAGCCTCTCCTCATAACTGAGATTGCGTATTTCTGGCACCAGTTTCGTGGCATGTCTTTGAACTTTTTCCAGCTTAACTACGTGCTTTTTCAAATGTGGATTCCAAAAGGGGGCTGCATATTCAAGATTTGGCCTCACATAGGTTACATAAATATTTCTGAACATTTCCTTGTCCATGTGCCTGAAGGCTACCCTTACATTTGCTAAGAATGCATATGCTGCCCTTATTATGCCATTTATATGCATTTCTGGAGACATATCTGCCAGTATGTTTACTCCTAGATCTCTCTCATTCTCGGTCTCTTGAAGTTCTGCCTGCTATTGAGTAGTCAAGCTTGGGCCTTCTCGCACTTTGCACCATTCTCATTACCTTACATTCTAGAAGTACTGAATTTCATTAGCCACTTTTCTGACCACTCATGAAGACAATTAGGTCTTCCTGAAGTTCTCTACCATTGTTCTCGTCTCTTACTTTCTTCACAATCATTGCATCATCTGCAAACATATTCAGAATGAATTTACAGACTGGTAGGTCATTTACGTATACAAGGAACAAAAGTGGCCCTAAAACTGAACCCTGTGGAACTCCACTACTAACCCTTCTCCATTCAGACACTGAGTGTCTTACTCTAACCCTCTATTCCCTTCTTCTAAGTAAGTTTTTATCCATTCCAAGACATTTCCACCTATTTTCGCCATTGCTTGCAGCTTCTTAATAAGTCTCCTGTGGGAACTGTCAATCTTCTGGAAGTCTAGGAATATGCAAGCTGCCCAGCCCTCTCTTTCCTGTGAGAGTTCGGCTTACCTCATCATAAAATTCTAATAAGTTTGTTACTGTTGATCTACCTTCTCTGAAGCCATGTTGTCTCGCTGACAAAAAGTTGAAGGATTCCAAGTGAAGAGAGATGTGTTTTCATAGTAGTTTCTCCATAACGTTGCAAATTATGCTGGTCAAGGAAACAGGTCTATTGTTTAGAGCTGTATCCCTCCTTCCCTTTTTGAAGATAGGTACCGCGTTCGCTTGTTTCCAGCATCTTGGAATCTCCCCAGATTCCAGCAACTTCTCAAATATGATACATTGTGCCACTGATATGGATTTTGCGCATTTCTTAAGTACATAATGGGATATATCATCAGAATCTGTAGCTTTATGGGCATCTAACTCCATCAGCGCTTTGCATACCTCTGTGGCTGAAAAGATGATGTTCTTTAATACCGGCCCATGAGCTCCTATCTCTGCAATCTGAGGGGGTGGGGTATTTTCTACTGTAAATACTGACTGAAACTCCTTGTTCAATTCTTCGCAGATACTTCATCCGTCTCAGTGATGCTTCCATCCGTTCTCTTTAGCTTTAAAACCTGTTCTTTTACATTCAGTTTTCCTCTGATAAAGTTGTGGAAAGTTTGAGATTTTCTATAGCCTTCCTAGTGATATCCCTTTCATAGTCCCTCTCTGCCTCTCTTTTTTACATAGGTAATCATTTATTGCTCTTTTATAAGTCTACCAGGCATTTATGCTCTTTCTCCTCTATTACTCTTCCAGCATTTGTCTCTCCACTCCTTAGCTCTCGTACACTCATAATTGAACCATTTCTCTCTACATTTCTTGTACAGATTTGTTGTTAAATAAGGTTCTCCAGTCAATAGCTGCAAAAAGCTCATTAATTTTGATGTAATCCCTTTTCGGATAGTTCCTCCTTGTGTACTCGGTGCCTCTACTTTCAGGCAGAACATCTTTGATGATATACTCCATCAACAACACACAATGGTCACTCTTTCCAATTGTTGGTTCATACTCAATTTTGTCAATATCCAACACATTATCTGTGCATACTAGATCAAGCAGTGATGGATCATCCCCACCCCTGGCCCTTGTTGGTTCTAGTACATATTGGCGCAGGAAATTCCCTTGTACGCAGTCTAGGAATCTAATCCCCAAAGGAGTTCTTCCCACTGTGTGGGTTAAGATTTATCCAATCTATCTCTCTATGATTAAAACCTCCCATAATCAAAATCCTACATTTTCTCTCCCATGCAGTGTTAACAACTGAGTTTATGACTTCAATAGTACCTTTATGACTTTCCTCATAAACTTCTAGCCTATATTGGTTCCTTGGTGTTTTATATACACCAGTTATTATAATGCTCCCCAACCCAATGTATATGCGAACAACAAGAAATTTCTTGAACTCTCTCTCTGTTGCAAAGTTTATTTCATCAACCTGAAATCTTTCACTTATGAGCAGTTCTCTCCCTCCACCAGTTCCCTCATATCTTTCAACTCTTACTATTTTGAAGCCCTCCGGAAATACTGTGACACTGTTTATGTCCTTACTTAACTTAGTCTCTGTAACTGCTACTATATCTGCCTTACTGTTGTGAATCCTATCCTGTAATTCTACTGCCTTACCATCTACTCCAGCAGCATTTGTGTACAGCAATCTTAATGAGGCCCCTTCCCCTAATCTTCTTCCATTATCTTCTTTATTCCTCGTTTGTCTAGAAGAACTGAAATGAAGCAACAACTTTTTGATCCTTTCCATCTCTTCCTGTGGTCTCTATGGTCTAATCAACACTGTGTTGAAATCTTGAAGTTCATTTAGGCTTATTTTCTCATCATTATTTCTCTATATATGTCCCCTCTCTCAAAGGTTACTGTCGTTGGTCTTTCCTTTCCCTCCCTAGAATATTTAACAAGTTGGTGAATGTTTACAATATCCTCTGGACCACATAAGCAGGTGTGTGTGTCTGTATGTTTGTGTGTATGTGTGTGTGTGTGGTTTTCACTCCGTTTTTTCCAAAAAATGTTTATCATCTTTTTCTTTTATCTTTTACTTTTTTATTCTTTCTCCTTTCTTCCTCCTTCTCTCCCTCCTCGTCTGCATTATTATTGATTTCTATCACTTAATAATATTTATGTTGTCTTTTCCGTCTTTTCCTCTTGTCTGCTCATTAGCTTTTAATTTTCTCCCGTTTTTTCCTCTTCTTCTTTCTCCATCACCTTTTTGCCTTCTTCCATTTGGAGCAACGACCGTTTTCCACGACCCTCCTTCATTCATCCTTGTGGAGGATGATATTCATCCTGCTTTTAATATTATCGTATAACTTCCGTGTCTCTTTCAATTGTATTGGAAGATGACATTTGAGGCGCCATTATCGGCTGCTTCCATCTCTCTCCCCCTCCCCTCTCCCAAGGAAGGGAAAGACACCTGGAATAATAATAATAATAATAATAATAATAATAATAATAATAATAATAATAATAATAATAATAATAATAATAATAATAAATAGTAATAATATTTTTATTATCATTATTATTATTATTATTATTATTATTATTATTATTATTATTATTATTATTATTATTATTGTTATTATTATTATTATTATTATTAATTTTATTATTATTATTATTATTATTATTATTATTATTATTATTATTATTATTATTATTATTATTATTATTATTATTATTATTGTTATTACTTATTATTATTATTATTATTATTTATTTATTATTATTATTATTATTATTATTATTATTATTATTATTATTATTATTATTATTATTATTATCATTATTATTATTATTATTATAATCAATGGTGTCAATATTATATGTTGAGAAAAGGGATTATCATAATTAAGCAATTCTTTTTTTGCTTAACACAAAAGAGTTATTATGGTGTCTTTTCCTGCTTCTATTCCCCCTCCCCCCCTCACACACACGCGCACTGGAATGCTTGCACACCAGAAGGTGCGATTACGCTCACATGTAGTCACAGGTACATACATGCACACACACACACACACACACACGCTGGCTTAAACATACACCACGCACAAAAATAATTTTATATTGAGATACATTGAGCATTCACTAGAACACATTTGTAAATAGTTGCTTACATACATATATACATACAACACCGTAAAATGCGCATTCATGCTTAAAAACACATACATACTTGCACACACTGCATTTTTATATATATATATATATATATATATATATATATATATATATATATATATATATATATATATATATATATTATAATTACTTGCACACACACACACGCGCACCTGCTTATGCACAAAAACTAAGTATGACTAGGCATATCCCTCCTATAGTGATTTTCCTAAAATGGAATTGTACCGCTATGCGATATAACCCGATTAATGCTATTTGCTAGAATTTTAACTTTACATCAAGTCCCAAGAGAGTTTTAAGACATGACTAGCATTAGTACTATTACTACTACTGTTTCTACTACTACTACTATTACTACTACTATTACTACTGCTACTATTACAGCTGCTGCTGCTGCAATAGAATAACAAAATAGCTAAACTTCTTTTTAGTAACTTTTATGTTGCTCATTGCTTAGTTGGATATTTTAGGGATGGTCCTCGTACGAACCGCAAACTATTCCTGTACATTTATTATGTAAGAGACACTACATCAGTGTGTGTTTGTGTTTTTTTTCATCCGTTTAATAGACCTCTGGTTGTCTATACTATTGCTAAATATATACCGTCATACGGATATGAACCTAGACAGATACTCTTACATCCGTCTATCATTATTATTATTATTATTATTATTATTAGATTCAACCCTATCATAGAGATAAGTATATGGAGAAGCACTCCAGATGTGAGAGCAGTATGGCCTTTATAGACTTAGCAATTGAAAAGAGGAAAAATAATGGTAAATACCAAACGGAACTCGCACTTTCTTAGATGAAGTTTTAGAAATTTGTATTTCATGACACTTCCAAGTCTAATGAGTAGTTATCTCAATTCTCAATATGTATATAGAAGTAAGAGGACAAAATTCGTTGTTTTATATGACAGTAGGCTATGAGATGAAGATAAGGAAATACCCAGAAACTGTGTCTACATTGGGGTGAGGGTAGACGCGCCTGACGTAGTAGTAATGGTTTTGCCCTTAAACTTGCACCTCCTGATAGATCTGCTTCTTTCACAAAACACATTACTAACATCCTTGGTGTGAACTGTAATCTCTCGTTTGTGGAACAGCATTTGGATACACCCCTCCCTAACCTTTTCCTTTCTAAAATCCGGCTGTCTAGCCATGCATCCCCTGCCCCATTTCAAATCTCTCACCATAACCTGTATACTCGTATCCATTCCAAAGGTGGGGTCTACTATTATTTTAACAATAACACCCCTGTTGCAAGGCGTATGGACCTTGAATCTTCTGACTTTAATGCTCTCTGGCTGAAAATCTATCTCTCCACTCCCATTATATATTATTCTGCTTCTGCGACTGCTCTCTTAACTCCACTGACTTTGTGTCTGTCGTTGAAGCTCTGTCCTCTTGCCATTAATCATTGCTATCTTCTCGCCCACATGCTAAAGTTGTCTATATTGGAGATTTCAA
>JAXCGZ010000327.1:50000-77500 GCA_037179515.1 Halocaridina rubra
CTCCCAATTGTGTCTTATCTAGTTCCAGTACTTAAATCGCTCGCAGCAACGAACCAATGCGATTGTAAGCTACTAAGTAGCACTAATCATTTTACTAACCCCTCTTTATGCTTAGTATTTGCTTCCTCCACTCCCATTCCTTCGCCACTTCTAGCCCAAGTGAAGATCACACTCGCCACGTGTAGCACTCGATGTAGCAATCTTCAACAGGGTTAAAATGGGTTATGAGCTCTTCACATTCCCAAAACTCTGGAGATCTTTTCTGCTCCAGTACAGTATTGCACTCGCTGTAGCAATGGCAAAGCAGTTTGTCGTCGGATTTCCTGATTTTTTTTCCATGACAAAGGGACAAACTAAGATGAGGCTTGTATTAGGGAAGGGAGTATCCATATGGTAATATTAAATTAATATTTTTGAGTCCTGCATATAACAGCGCTTGTTTACGCTAAATAATGCCTTTAGTTAGATTATGTCTCTGGATTTAAAACTTTATTGACTTGTGTTACCTGTCAAGAATGCTGAGCATGGTCCACTTGGCCTCAATTTAGTGTCTTCAGTCTTTTATCGTAACAAGAAACAAATATGCAATCATGTAAGTACTTTAAGTTTCTGATCAATTGCGATAGAGAACAATGACAAGGAAAATTATGGACTAAGATGATTTTTGTCATGCAAAGGGCTTGCTCTTTACGGTACCTGGTGTTGTTATCATATAAAGATACTTATATTTGCTAAAAACGTTCTTTGCACCTTCGAAAACTTTTTGAAGTTCAGGATCAAACAGTCTGCATACTACGTCTTCCTCAATTAATTCATAACCCTTAGGAGCAATGACCTCTAGTTTAAGAACGTCTTGCATAGCTAGGTGCAGATGGAGTAGAGTTTGACATGCCAAAATTAAGGTTGAGTTGCTATTTTCTGCAACAACTTGTTTTTAGGCGATGTCCGTTCTGGTCATTTCCTTCTTGAGTAGGACATAGCTTCAATTCTAGAGAACCAGTATTAAAAAAAAACCTGTAGCTTTTCAGTCGGGGTAATTTACCCACCATCTAATTAAAGGCGTTCTTTTACAACTTTAATTTGAGTGAATCAGCATTAACAAACATGCAGATTTCCAATCGGTAAATTTAACCTACTCCCTAATTATAGCAGGTTTTTGAAACTGCCATGAACAGGCTACCCAATGGCAAAAACAAACCCGTAAAAATGATGCTTATCCGTTTCGCCCTGACTGATAGCCTTACTCAGCTTCACATAACTAAAAATAGCAGTCACACTCGTTCACTTTTGCACTCGGACATCACTGCTATGTCGCTCCTGAAACTGATCATGATTTTAACCCACAGTTGCCGTATTTATCATGCATAAAAATAACACAAGTCATTTTTTTATCAATCCTAAATATCCTTTTCCACTTAAGTGTATGGCCATGAAATTTGGTCGTCTCCTTGTGTTTCGAATCCATTAGCTTTTCTCATCTAAAGCAAGGTATTCATGATATTGTTACAAATCAGCTGACACCATTGATGAAGAAAATCCCAGGATTTAAGCTAATGAGACTAGGGCCGAGTGTGACCTCTGCTTAGGAGGTAAAAGTACCTCTCCCTTATAAACAATGGCACTCATCTCTCCTTGACAATTGATAATCATCGCAAAGCTTGTCCAGGGGTGTAATAAAAAGAACAATCCCTTTTTTTTTCTCTTTTTATTTTTTACTTTATTCTTAATGATATTATTATAGCTATTGTTTTTTCTGCTCCATTTTTTTTTGGTGAGGGGGGTCATTGTGATTATGGTACACAGCTCTTGTTGCTTATGAGGCCAAACGGGAAGGAATAGTAGCCAGACTTAATGTATTTTAAACAGTTATGAAATTAGCAAATTTTAGGTCTCTTCCTTGAAATCATTTTAACCTATGGCACAAGTTGTCCACACACGAACAAGCATTTAACCTTTTTCGATATACAAAGGCACACTCTGTGTATGAAGACTGTATTAGGTCAAGATTTACCATAAGAAACAACTCTTCCAGACATTCATAAATCATCTGAACAAATTCATTGACTTAAAAAAAAAATCTAGCCTTCGCGATTTACGACATATACTCGTCGTCGATAAAATATCGGAGTTTGAATAGTCCATGACTCCTCAAGATATAACCAATTTTTTGTACATTCCGATTTACGAAAGCTTTTGTCATTGATATAATATATGTAAATCCTCAATTTAAGACCAGTAACGGTAAGATTTGCTATTAAAAAAAATAACCCTTTCAACCATTCGTAAATATACCTTCAGACTTGATATAATGAATGCTGATTTCTTATCCTGGACAATCGGGATTATTTCTCGGATAACTCATAAGCAACTATTCATAATAATTGGGGTTATTTTTCTACCTGTCCAGTGTAGTGCATATCTGGCTAATCAGCAGTAAGTACATGGCCCCCGTGAGACTCAAAGAGAGAGAGAGAGAGAGAGAGAGAGAGAGAGAGAGAGAGAGAGAGAGAGAGAGAGAGAGAGAGAGAGAGAGAGAGAGAGAGAGAGAGAGAGAGAGAGAGAGAGACTTTCCCTCCAGATGATACATAAAATCTCTCTCTCTCTCTCTCTCTCTCTCTCTCTCTCTCTCTCTCTCTCTCTCTCTCTCTCTCTCTCTCTCTCTCTCTCTTCTCTCTCTCTCTCTCTCTCTCTCTCTCTCTCTCTCTCTCTCTCTCTCTCTCTCTCTCATTTAGGAGTTTCTCGGATGTCGTTAAACCAATTTCGTTAAAATTTTTAGGAAGGAAAAAAAATATAACCGAAATAAAAAAAATATCAATTGATTTTTCCTCACTCATGTCTGATATTCATATAGAATATTAAGTATTTTAGAAATAGTCAGAATATAGTGAAACAGAGACTGGTTCGCACCAAGAGGGCCCAAACTCGCTCCCCATTGGTGATTGTTCTTAAGGTTTCTCCTCTCCCAAAGGCATCAGTGGATAAGGGGGATAGTGGCATTCCACCTTTGGTACTTCTTGTCAGATCAGCAGATTTACAGAATAAAATTTTTTCATGAGTTTACACACACACACACACACACATACACACACACATACATACATTATATATATATATATATATATATATATATATATATATATATATATATATATATATATATATATATATATATATATATATATATATATATATATATATATATATATATATATATAATATAAGTGAAAATATATTGCTTAAACATCTGAAATCGAATAGTTAATTTATTTGAGGTATAAATCAAAATCTCGAGTCAGTTGAGAGATCAAACCTCCTCTCGTTCCTCCTCGTGTCAGTGCGTGGCTCACACCCATGAAAATACCCCAGTTTGATTTTTTGAGTTGTTTTGTAGCATATACTAAAACAAGCTTTTTAGGTGTAAGATGGACGATATTATGACGTCATTTGCGTGTTGTCTAGCGTCTGTTGTCTCAGCAGGCTTAATGAGTACACTATGTCTTGTGAAGGCTTAACAAGATAGCATGATAAACTATAGTGCTTCGACATGAGAACGGATAGGTGTTTTGTAGCACTTGAGAGAGAGAGAGAGAGAGAGAGAGAGAGAGAGAGAGAGAGAGAGAGAGAGAGAGAGAGAGAGAGAGAGAGAGAGAGAGAGAGAGAGAGAGAGAGAGAGAGAGAGAGAGAGAGAGAGAGAGAGAGAGAGCTTTAATTTATTCCAAAGTAATGATGAACATAACTTATAAAAGGTGACGGTGGGCAGGAGACTCCTTTGCCATACGCAGGAATAACTAGCCCCTGGGCATGAGAACCACTAACAACCTAACTACCTCCTCTGGCAACTCCTTCTTGACGAGGCGGGCTGCCATCATCCCTTCCTCTCCTGATTAACTGAGGTAAACCAATTATGTCTACCGGTAATGTTTATATTCTCTGCCAACTTTATATATTTGCCTTCATTAATAAATGTTGATCTCCTTTGATTATTTATTTATTTACTATTATTATTATTATTATTATTATTATTATTATTATTATTATTATTATTATTATTATTATTATATTATTATTATTATTATTATTATTATTATTATTATTATTTGCACTGTGTATCGTGGCAACTTAACTGAAAACGATATAATGACCCTTTCCTCCTAAATTTTCCTTTAACAGAATAACTGACAGAATAGGTTTTGATAGAATGGGTATAAGGAATCCCATATATTCTCACTCACTTTATTTTTATCACAGATGATAAAGAAATATTAATATAAAATGTATGGAACGAAATTAAAAAAATATATATTATTATTTGAAACCTCAGAGAATAACCAGGATCTGCAATAAAGTTACTAGGCCATACTTTCCTCTCTTGATAGCCTAATTAAAGATTGAAGAGTAACTTCCCTTTGGCCTTTCCTGCTCGGGAATACAACCTCTCATTGTGTACCCTTCCGTAATTCTGCGAAGGTTGGTGTCCTTATGGAGTTTTATAGTCATTATCATCTTTATCAATATTTCATATTCTAATATATACATAACTAAAAGTTGTAGGGGGCGATCTAGGAACTGGAGAGCAAATAACTCGCCAAGGCTTCCCATCATATATATATATATATATATATATATATATATAATATATATATATATATATATATATATATATATATATATATATATATATATATATATATATATATATATATATATATATATATATATATGCAGGAACCATATTCCCTCTTATAAGGGGGGTGGCTGAGTCAAAAACAATATACCTTGACTCATTGCAGGAAGAAAATACAGAGGAGGGAGTTCCCAATCCCCACGTTCCGCCCATTAGTCGACTTTTATGACACGCAGGGGAATACGGCGGAAGTATTCTTACCCCCTCCCTCAGGGTGGTAAGAATTGTTCCTGTAAATATATATATATATATATATATATATATATATATATATATATATATATATATATATATATATATATATATATATATATGTATGTATGTGTGTGTGTGTGTGTGTGTGTGTGTGTGTGTGTGTGTGTGTGTGTGTTTCAAGAAGTTAGTTACCCAGGTTGAAAGAAATAACAGTTGAATTAAAAATATATATTTGTTTATTTTATGTACTTATTTATTTGTTCATTGACTGATGTAAAGATTTAGTATTAGTTCCATGTCATGATATGTGATATTTTGGTGTATATTCCAGTAGCTATGGAAGATGACATAACTGGTGGTGTCCATATTGAAGTTACGAGAATCTTAATTTTCTTTTGATACAGTGGACTTACTCCCCCTAGTCATCAACTCAGTTGAATAGTAAATTCTCATGGATTGTGGCTTTGTGACAGCGCGAAAAGAAAAGAAAGAAAATTTCTAAAAGAAACATCGCAAAAGAGTTATAGACAATCGATCTATCAACCCTTGCTTGACAATGTAAGATGGTTTTTAGAGGAAAACATGAATGCAGGGACAAGGAATGAAAACAGGATAAAGATGGAAAGAGAAAATAAAAAGGTATATTGATTTAGAGAGAGAGTACGAAGGGAAAGAGGAAAAGAATGGTTATGACCAAGATTTTCCTGCTCATTCATATCAGAAAAATATCACGCCTTGGTTGTCTTTTTTTTCAGTCATTCTCTGATTATCCCTGAAATCATTATCTCTTAGTTATTAGAATATATATATTCCCTACATATAAACTTTACTTGTTATCATGTAATATGCAAAGTATAATGACTATCTAATTAACCTCTCTCTCTCCTCTCTCTTAGATCTGTGAATGAAACTTTCCACTTTCCGAGTGTGAAACTTTATTAGTTAAGATAATTTATCAACAAATGACGCCTTCCTGTGTAAACAGAAATAAATAAAAAACAAGTGATGGTAGGAATTCATTTTAGGATAATTTTAAAAACAAACCAGTTTTTATATATGGCGATTTTAATGATGATCAACTAAAAAGAGAAAATAAAATGAGTAGACTTATTAAGAATTTAAATCTAGAACAGATTATAAATAAACCAACTAGAATCACTCCCACTTCAGTTTCCCAAATCGATCTAGTAATAACAAACTCCAAACATATGATAACTAAGTGTGACGTAATGCCAAGCCCTATAGCAGACCACGAGGAAATTGTAACGTCCCTAAATATTCGCAAACCAAAGAGACAACCAATCTTTAAAACATTCAGATGCTTAAGAAATTATTCACAAGAATTACTTTGTAGTTTACTTATGAATGAAGTACATAAATTAAATGAAATTCTATATACCGATAATATAAATATACAAGTAAATATTTTAACCAGTGTCTTATCATCATGTATAGATCGATGTGCACCACTCGTGACAAGAGAAATATTTCGTCCCCCCGCTCCTTGGATAACAGATGACATAAAAAACATTATGAAAGAAAGAGACAAACTACAAAATGAAGTAAAACTACAAAGAGATAATATCCCTTTAAGAGAAAAGTTTACAGAGCATAAGAAACAAGTAAAATCATTATTAAGTAACAGTAAGAAACAGCATTACAAAAATGAATTTCAAAACGCTAAAGGCAATATCTCTGATACATGGAAAATTGCTAAAACCATGCTTTCCAATAACTGTAATAAAAGTAGTAACATATCAATTATACCCGATGAGGTAGATGTAAGTGCTAAAGCAGAAGAGTTCAATAATTTCTTCGCTGAAGTGGGGAAAAAAACCTTTGAAAAAACAAAAAAAGAAATAATAAATGAAATCAATAATAGTAATGGTGGTAATAATAATGATGATGGTAGTAGTAATAATAATAGAAATGTTGATAATGGTGTAAATAATAATGATGGTGGTAGTAATGGTAATGATAATAGTGATGATGGTAGTAATAATAATAATAATGTTAATCTTCAAGAACATAGTGCATTCAATAGAAGTAATGATGTCTTTAACCCTACTACAGTAGATTGTAATACAGTAATCTTAGTAATAAAAAATCTGAAAGACTCTAATGCATATGGATCAGATGGAATTTGTTTTCGTTTTATTAGAGATTCATTATTTGTAATAGCTTATTATCTGACGGTAATAATCAATACTTCCATAGTTACCAATATTTACCCAGATTTATGGAAAAATCCCCATGTAATTCCTGGTTTTAAAAATGGAAATCCTGACGGCGTCTCTAACTATAGACCAATCTCTTTACTACCAATTTTATCAAAGATACTTGAAAAGATTGTTGCAAATCAGTTAAGTGAGTTTCTTGAAAAAAATAAACTTATTGCAAAAAGTCAACACGGTTTCAGGCCAAAATTATCAACTGAAACTGCCTTATTGAAAATATCAGATGAAATATACAAAAATATAGATAATAAGAAAATATCATTGCTACTACTACTCGATCTTTCTAAAGCTTTTGATAGTGTACACCATACCATCTTATTAGAAAAATGCAAAAAAATGAACATTGACCCAAGCTGGTTCGAGAACTATTTAAAAAACCGCTACCAGTCAGTCAGAATAACAGATGTAGTTTCAAATCGCAAGAAGGTATTGTTTGGGGTCCCTCAGGGATCGATCCTAGGACCTATACTTTTTCTAATATATGTAAACGATCTAGTAAAATATTTACCTAACTGTTATGTCTTTCAATATGCTGACGATACTCAAATCTTAATTGAAGGAGAAATTAATGATTTAGAAAATATTATTCGTAGAGCAGAAGAAATTTTGTATATGGCTAAACGTTACTTTCTAAAATATGGTCTGTTACTTAATGAAACTAAAACCCAATCTATTCTTATCGGATCCAGACAATTATTATCAGAAGTTGATGACAATCTTCATATAAATTTTAACGGTAATATCATTAAGCCAATGAACTCGGTAAAGAACCTAGGTGTCTATTTTGACCGTTACATGAATTTTGAAATGCATATAGATGAAATTTATAAAAAAGTAATGGGTACTCTAATATATCTAAATAGGGTAAAAGACTCATTTGAAACATCAACTCGTATAATAATTGTCCAGTCCTTAGCTATGAGTTTAATTAATTACTGTCTCAAAGTTTGGGGATGTACAAATAAGACTCAATTACAAAGAATACAAAAGTTACAAAACTTTGCAGCACGAGTGGCTGTTGGCAATGTAAGAAAATACGAGCACATGTCTCCTGTTTTAAAAGATCTAGAATGGATAAAGATTAGAGATAAATATGTTTTTGATATATGTACCTTTGTTTTTAATATACTAAGAAACAATCTTCCTGACTGTTTGTATAATTTTTCTACAGTAAGCTCAGTTACCGGGTTAACTACCCGTCAAGGGGAAGATTTATTAGTACGAAGGTCTAAAACTGATATTGGCTCAAGAGATATAAACATTCGTGGACCTCATTTATATAATCAGCTTCCCAGAGAACTAAAAAATGCTGGTTCAGTGTATACTTTTAAATATAATCTTAAGAAGTTACTCTTAAAGGAAGATTTTACTTGTAAATTTTAATAGTACACCCATATTTGAATACCCAATGTACGTTGGAAATAAAGTCTTATTATTATTATTATTATTACTCTCTCTCTCTCTCCCATTTAACTTTTAAATTAAATAAGTATTATTATTATTATTATTTATCTCTTCCTCCTTTTTGAAAATATATAAATTTAACATTTGTTTTTTTCCGAATATTGTAACATCTTGATCGATAGCTAAGGTGCTAAACTATTTCTTTTGTAATTATATAAATTTTGTGCGGTTTGAATGCATATATATGAGGCTATGAGATACACCGTAGACGGTATTTGGGGGCCCCATCAGTCCCAGAATCTTAGGACATCGCATTCTCGAGGGACAAAAATTTACAGAGAAAAAGATTCCTTTCCATAGAGAAGTGGCTTCCAAAACCCACCACTCACTCTTCAATGGCCTTTTCTGGTTTTCTTCCGCATGGTCACAAAACCCACTGATAAACAGTTCCCTCGTGAAATTTCACCGCTATTTCATCGTTAGTTATTTTGTGTTCCATTTCTTGCTTTTCAACACATAACTCTTTCATTTAGCGCCATTTAAGGAAATACGAGACTTCCTCTAAATAAGAATATACGCGACAAAGTTCAACTCTCGACACCTCCCAAGCCTCCGGCAGGAGTTCAAGTGTTTCATCAATGTCACACCGTTGGTAGATGCCAAGAACCTCCAAGGGACTTGTTTCTTGGACGAGTATAGCTTTTCCTCTTGAATTTATGTCCCCTCTTTTTCATCTGGATGGGATACATAAAATTCCAGAGATAACATTATGACATCTTCGGAAATTATATTAATTCTATTACCTAGAATTCTTACGGTATAAAAAAAGAGAGAGAAAAAAGACGGTTAGGGTTGGAGGACTTGAAGATTCTCTCTGAATGGACTACAGAGAGACTGTGCTGGCTAGGAGTGAGCGATGCATTCTGGAATTATTTCAAGAGCATCATAGGGAGGGGGGAATGGATGAAGTTTAAGAGAGAGAGAAGAGAGAGAGAGAGAGAGAGAGAGAGAGAGAGAGAGAGAGAGAGAGAGAGAGAGAGAGAGAGAGAGAGAGAGAGAGAGAGAGAACTCTCATCAGTTTATATATATATATATATATATATATATATATATATATATATATATATATATATATATATATATATATATATATATATATATATATATATATATATATATATATATATATAGTATTGACAGAACTATTTGGTCAGAATTTTTCAGTCGGTCTAAATACAAAGGCTCTGAGATTATTAATTGCCTTGTGTTGAAATCTCTCTCTCTCTCTCTCTCTCTCTCTCTCTCTCTCTCTCTCTCTCTCTCTCTCTCTCTCTCTCTCGTTACTGGTAGATTTATTGGTTATGATTTTGCCATTCAGTGACTTCCAAACTTTAAGATAAATATATAGTTGCTTTGGAGAGAGAGAGAGAGAGAGAGAGAGAGAGAGAGAGAGAGAGAGAGAGAGAGAGAGAGAGAGAGAGAGAGAGAGAGAGAGAGAGAGAGAGAGAACAATATGTAGCTGTTACAGTGAATGAAATAGAAAGTGACTTGAATTTGAAAAACGTCATTGTAGTTGGTTAGGCCATAGTCCATGGGTCTACTCTCTGTAGTCTCTTGGTCGTCCTTCCTATACCCTCCCCTCCCCTGTGAACTCTTTCATCCCCCCTATGTCTTGCTGTTCTTCCTCCCATTCCCCCTCCTCACATTTGACCGTCACATACCTCACAACCCGATTGTGCCATGTGACCAGATACCATATTTTCGGGCTGTGGCATGTGGTTGTGGCACTGGCTGGGATACCCTCCGCCATCTTGCTGAGCTTGATCTGCTATCAGATCAGAAATTTGTTTGCTAATTGTTCGTTATTTGACTTCTAATAGAATTCGTACTTTGCAATGTGCATTTTTTTTATACTTTTTTATATGATTGTGACACCAGGACAGGCAAAAAAAAAAAAAAAAAAGAGTCTGCCCTCATCGGGCCTGGCCACGAAGAAAACAAAATAAAGATAAATATAGAGATGAGGAGTGTGGTGACTTGTCAGATGTGAAGGGATGATTAGAGATGACGAATATCCGAGAATATTCGGTGTTGATGTAGGCATAGAAAAAGAGCCGTAACTGATGGAGGACTTAAGCATAGAACTTCTTGGACAGTCTTATTTAAGTTCAAAAGACCCTTCAGCTATAATATCACAGCGGGTGGTTGACTGCCATGGGCCTTGGTGTTGCAGTTGCTCTTTTAGGACAGAAAAAACAAAGTGTATTTTCTGTTTACTGCAGCTTTGTGATTTTGATTCGCTTGTGTGAAATAATTTTCATTTCTTCCCTTACGTTTTCCTTTTATGGAGTGTTTTGTTTCTTTGTACGTTTGTATATGATAAACATTTATACGTTTATCTTTCTGAATATTAATATTAAGCGAGACGGTATAACTTAAATGGTTTCCATACTTTTTGAATAATTTATTAAAATAATGATAAATTTAATTATTATCTTTATTTATTTATTTATATATTTATTTATATTATTATGTACTTATTTTCAAGCTGTGGACAAATATATATAAGTCAATTAAACAATTACTTACAAAACAGCTATTTTAATCATTTGATTCTGATTTAATTTTGTTTTAATCATGCCATTAATTCCATTTAATTTTATGGTTACTTTTCTCGATTGCCTTTCATGTGGATTAATCAGCATGAGAAAAATAAGCCACAATTAGGTCTTATAATAAGCTTCATTATGACACATTTTAGGATAATACTACACTTCATTTTGCCAGTAACGAATGAGTTAGGTAAAACCAATCTGTTGATTGAATAGGACTTCAGTTGACAGTCCAGTGCCTGAGAGCACGAATTCACCTATTATTAAGTGGAAGTGCAAGGGCTGATGTTGGTGTCTTTCATTTCATAGCAGCTGGCAATTCAGCATACTTATTGAACATATATACAGGGTGTCCACAAAGTCTGGGTACATAGGAAATTTCACTATGCAGACCTATTCAATCGAGTTCACCTGAATTTTGTAAAGCGCATCAAATTATACATTGAAAATGATGGAAATCATATTGAAAATATTATTTATTAACATTAGATTTAAATAAAATTGTTTTGTTTTAAAAGTATGTGTTAATCTGCTGTGTACCCAGACGAAATCTGGGCACACAGGAGATTAACACATACTTTTAAAACAAAACAATTTTATTTAAATCTAATGTTAATAAATAATATTTTCAATATGATTTCCATCATTTTCAATGCATAATTTGATGCGCTTTACAAAATTCAGGTGAACTCGATTGAACAGGTCTGCATAGTGAAATTCCTATGTACCCAGACTTTGTGGACACCCTGTATAATGGTAGCAGAACTTTGCTGGAACAAAGTCATCATGAAATCACACCCGTCCATCGCAGTTCATTGAGCTAGGAGGTACAAGAAATCCCTTTGGCCCGCATCACCTATACACAAGCATTTGTATGCCATCCTTGAATATCTACTTCTTCAACCCTCCTTATACAACGAGAGAAACTACTAAGTTTTCAACTATGCAACATCAATAACAACAATGATTAATAATTATAACGATAATGATAGAGAATGCACAAGATAGGCCGGCAAGGATATTCTACAGTGAGGCTCGACAGCCGCACCTGGATTACCCCTACCGGTACATCTCATGGCAACTCCCATAACACCCATCCATCACAGTTCACTAAGCTAGGAGGTGTGAGAAATCTCTTTGGCCCACATAACCTATATACAATCTTCCTCCAGTTATTCCTATCTCTTGTATGCTCTCTTCTCTAATCCACTGACATTCCTTGTGCATTGAAAGCCCATGTCACGCTATCCATCCATCTCATTCTAGGTCAACTTCTTAGCTTTACTCCAATGAGTTCTGTACTCCATAGTCTTTTTGCTATTCATTAATCACTCATCCTCTATATGTACTCTGCTCTAAACTATCCAACTGCTTTCTTTCAACACCCATTTTCCGCCTAGCCTCCTCATTTCTTACTCTATGTATTTTAAATACAACAATCATGGTTCTCAAACACGTCCTCTCCATTACATTTAACTTGTTCTTTTCATCCACTCTTGCATTCAGAGTCTTTGCTCCATGCAATGCTGTCGGCACAATCACACTTTCATATATCCTTCTCTTTGCATTTATTCCTAAATACCTACTTCTCATCATCATTTATGAATTACCTCTGTATCTACTCGTCCATTCCTTGCTACATACAGGTGACCCCAGATACTTAAAACTCTCAACTTCTTTGAGCAACTCCCCATTCCCTCCTACATTCAATCTACCAACATTAACACTTCTCCTGCATCTCAAGACTGCACACCAATATTCACCCACAACTTCCTTCTTTCACACTCCATAGCAAACTCAGTCACCATATGATTCATTTCATTCACAGTATCAGCCTTGAGTGCTGTGTCATTTGGGAATAACAATTGATTTAATTTCCACAACCTTCCATATTCACCCACTAATTCCAAGCCTCTGTCTAATCCTCTTTTATTTACCACTCCATCCATATATTTAATAAACAACCATGGCGACATTACGCAATCTTGACGTAATCGTACATTCACCTCAAACCAATCACATATACCATGTAAAAACTCTTGACTGTACTCAACATATTTCAGCTCATTCCATACAGTCGCAACACACTCCCCAACGCTTCCCTATCAATTCTGTCATATGCTTTCTCTAACTTCATAAAAGCCCAAAAAGTGTCCCTATCTTGCTGTAAGAAATTCTTACACACCTGCTTTACCACACACTCCTGATCCACACATGCTCTTCCTCTCCTGAACCCACACTATGTTTCCCCAATCAATCTCTCAGTACCTTTCCTAATTATCTCGATTAACGCTCTTCCATGTACCTTACCAACTACACTCAACAAAATGGTTCCTCTAAAACTACTACACTCATACTTATCTCCTTTCGCATTATAAAGTGGATCTACACATCCACTCCTCCAACCAACTGGAACCCTCCCTCTCTTGAAACATAAATTTAGCAACCTAACCATCCATTCTACTTATGCCTTACCACCTTTTGACAAGCATTCTACTTGACACCCATCTCTCCTGGTGCTTTACCTGCGTTCATTGCTCTCAGTGCCACTTGTACTTCCTCATTTCTCATTACTCTATCATCCTCATCACCTAACATTGGCATGCTCCATTAATTTCCCACAGCCACAATCTCTGCCTCGCTATCATCTTGAAATATTCAGCCCATCTTTCTCTCACCTTTTTGTCATCTGCTAGCAATTGCCCATCTGCTTCTTTCATCCTCTCCTCCCTACCAGACTCAACTTTCCTCCCTCTTTTCTTTTCCTTCCAAAAAATTTTTTTATTCCTTTCAAATTATCAGACAGGCTTCTACTCCACCTTACATCCGATTCTTTTTTTGCTTCCCTCACCACATGCTTTGCTAGCCTCCTTTTTGCACTATACCTTTCACATGCCTCTGCATTGCCTATTTGCCAGCATATCTCAAATGCCTGCTTCTTATCAGCCACTTCTGCACTCGCCTCCTAATTCCGTCATTCACTGCCCTTCCTTTTACTTCCACCAGTCTGGCTCCTTCTGCACGCTGCCTCATAACTTCCTTCTTGAAATAACTCCATCATTCTTCCACCCCCTTCTCCTCTTTCTCTCTCACTACATTCCACATATTCCTCAGACTAGTCATATACTCACAGTCTCTCTCTTTCTTATTCAGTTCTCTCTCTTTTAGCACTTCTCCTCCTCACTCTCTTCTCCTCTTTCTCCACTTCTCGCCCACTCTCACTCTACTTTCCACTAAATATTAATCAGATAGTTTGCCACCAGCTTCTCTCAGTACATTCACATCCAATGCTCTTCCAATCATCCTCCTGTCCACCATAACATAATCCAATGCTCTGTCAACTACTCTTCCATTATCCACTCTGACCCATGAATACTAGTGCACATCATTCTTTTTAAAAACAGCATTGGCAATCAACTTCCCTCCCTCAGTGCACATATCTGTTATTTTCTCTCCACTCTCATTCCTACCAGGTTCTCCATACTTCCCAATTACACCATCCATGGCTCGTTCTCTACTCTAGCATTCAAATCTCCCTCCAACACTACATTCACATTCATTCCCAAGTCTTCCACACACTCGTTCAATTTCATCCAAAATTCTGCTCTCTCTTCCTCACTTATTATACTTTTAGGGCCATATGCGCTCACAAAAGCCCAAACCTTGCACCCTAGTCTCATTTTAGCCACTATTATTCGAGATGAAGTTTCCTTCCATTTCACCACACTTATATCTTCAGTTACCAACAGAGCCACTCCCTCTCTTCCTCACTCTCTCTCAACTCTAGAAATCCTACCTACCATACTCCCAAGTGCCACCTCACCATTCCCTTTTAACTTAATTTTGCTCCGTACAAGCACATCCATTTCTCTCTTCGCAAACATACTCCCTATCTTCTCCCTTTTACTTTAAATGAGAGTGATAGATTGTGGCTCTGCTCAATTTCTGAAGTATACATTTGGAGACTTTTTTTTTGGTACGAAAATTTATTTTATCAGCACATCGAATTCGAGTACAATTACTCTGTTTATATATATATATATATATATATATATATATATATATATATATATATATATATATATATATATATATATAGAGAGAGAGAGAGAGAGAGAGAGAGAAAGAGAGAGAGAGAGTAATCCTTCCCATAACTGATATACGATAAGTATTAAGCAAAACTTATGCTGCCAAGGGAATATCCTGCATTGACAAATGGCACTGTTCGCTTCTCTCCATCTCCTCCTTTACATTTTCTTTTCCATCTTCCTATTCGTAACTCTATATTATGTGCTGTCGTCTTTATTACATTGTTATGGTTTATTTTATTTTTGTAGTCGCCGTGGCTCAGTCGGTAGCGTCTCCGACTCTGAGGCGTCAGGTCGAGGGTTCGCGCCCCGTCACGGTCTGAGGTTAGCAAAGGCATGCACTCAGCGTAAGGATTACATTTGCCAAAACAAGTCCTTCGCAAGAAGGCAACCGTCCTAGCCCTTGGTTGATAAGGGAGTCCGTGACGTAAAACCGGAACCGGAACATATGGTTTATTTTATTTTTACATTTTGCTTTCCATTCTTTGTGTTGTTAGGTTAGGGATTACCTCAGTGAACCCCTCTCATAGTACTGACAGTATAATCCCATCACGAGAGAGAGAGAGAGAGAGAGAGAGAGAGAGAGAGAGAGAGAGAGAGAGAGAGAGAGAGAGAGAGAGAGAGAGAGAGAGAGAGAGAGAGAGAGAGAGAGAGAGAGAGAGAGAAACTTCTGTTGAATAATTGACTACAGCATCTTGGTCTATCACTACTCTTTAATCCCATTATGCCTTCAGTAGTGAAATACGAAGTCTGGAGTATTTCTATTCTACCACTGGCCCCATTCATTAATGTTGCATGCCATACGGCACACTTTACAACCCTTCTCTTATACAAATCATATCAAATCAAAACATTTATTTCCATTTTGTACAATGGTTATTCAACATTAATAGTAACTTATAAGTAGACATGTAATTAAACTAATAAATAAGAGGGTTAGACATATAGTTAAATTAAATGTAGCTTTCATAGAAAATAATAATGCTGTACTAAAAATGTTAACAATAATGTTAATAATAAAGTAGTAAGTATGCCACTAGATACAGGATCGTTATTATCGGCATCATTTCCATATTTGTTTCCTTACAATGAGAATAATTAGTTCTTAATGAGCAGCAACTATTTGTCCAAAAGAAAACTATATAGTTTGCCTTTGAAAGCTGTGAAGGAGGATGCATTTTTAAGATGCTCTGGAATATTATTCCAGAGTGTTGGCCCTTTGATAGTGATCATCTTTGAACCTGCTTCTGTGTTTGTTCTGTGAATAAAGAGCTCACTGCTCTGTCTTGTGTTGGTTCCCCTTATATCCCTGACTGTTTTTAAATCAAATAGCCAGCTAGGATAATGATGGTCCAAAATTTTGAATACAAAAACATAGATAGCATAAGCGACCTTATTTTCTGCCCGCAGCCACCCAAGTTTATTGAGAGCTGGTGTGATGTGGTCATATTTTCTTATTCCTCCCAGGGCAACTCGAGCTGCAAAATTAATAAGCTTCTGTATTCTGTTTATCTGAGTCTTAGTGGTAGATCCCCAAACAGTTGTGCAGTAATTAATGTGACTTAGTGATTCCGAACTCGGGGCTTTATTGTGAGCCGCTGACATTTCTTGCAATATTAAGCATTCTAATACTATTTCATGTTTCATTTATATACATATATATATATATATATATATATATATATATATATATATATATATATATATATATATATTTTTTTTTTTTCTTTTCTTTTCCTTTCTTGACATGATAGCTGCTGGAAGGGTACATTGGCATTTAACAGAACCCTAGCTCGAGAAGACTGTTCCACCATTGGCACAACACATCTAATACTGAACTCGATGCACAATGCTGAGTTGTAAGGATGGACGCCACTCCTGTCTCATTCTAATTTCCAAACAGATCTGGCTTGCTTAATAATGTTTATTCTTTCAAGTTTACCCACATTACACCACTTTTTTTTTGTCGTCTCGTCTTCAATTTTCCCTTTTTTTCCTGTATCTGTCTTTTCGTTCAACCCTTTCTGTCCTTTCTTCTTTCTTCCTCTTTTACTTCTTTATTTTCCTTGGTTACTCCCTCACTATTTGCTTTGTCCTTAATTTTGCTGTTTATCTTAGTTTCCTAAGTTTCTTCTCACTGTCTACTCTCTCCTTTTCCTCTTTATCTCATTTTCTCTTTCTTGTTTGTGTGTTTCCTTTGCCCCGTTTCCCATTTCGCGTTAAGTGACTGTGTTCTCGGCTGGGCCACCCCCTTTTAAGGGGGGATTATGGCCATTGTATGTAAAAATGAAAATAAAAATAATCGTTAATTACTATCAAGGCATCGAGTTCATTTCTCCTTCCTGTCCATTTATTTTTTAGTCCTTTCAATTGTGTCTCTGTTTATTCTACTGTCCTGTTATAATCTCTAATATTTTTTGTTTCTCTTCTCTCTTGCTGAGTGCTAAAATTCTTCCCCCTGTTTTTATTTCTGCAATGTTAATTTTTGATTTTTTATATTTTCATTTAACACTATGTCGTCCACAGTTTAGAATAATGCCATTTAATGCTGTTAATATGTTTGTTTACGTTATATTCCAGACTCACTTATGTAGCCTCTTTGGGTTAACCAATATTTGCCAACCAATGGAGATGGTCGGATTACAGGTCTTTCGATCTGTGGCCTGTTGTGGTCCTTCAGTGGTTTTGAGCGAGCTAGATATATTCCCTGTGAGGAAGGGGGGGGGGTTAGAATACTTCCTCGGTGTTCTCCTGCGTGTCGTAAGAATCTACTAAATGGGAAGGAGCGAGGGGACTGGGAATCCCCTCCTCTGTATTTTCTCTTCCCAAAGTGTCAGATTATTTTGCCTTGACTAAGCCACACCCCTTATAAGGGGAAAAATGGCTCGTGTGTGTGTGTGTGTGTGTGTGTGTGTATATATATATATATATATATATATATATATATATATATATATATATATATATATATATATATATATATATAGATAGATAGATAGATAGATAGATAGATAGATAGATAGATAGATAGATAGATAGATAGATAGATATTTAACTGTCTGCCGTCTTATTAGTAAGAAAATATGTTATTTGTCTCAAAGATGAGTTACGAAGAATTGCTAAATAAATGTAGATGACGTGAGAAAGAATATAAAAGCATGATAAGTGATGAAGAATATGATAATAATAAGTTCATAAAATGTTAAAGTTTAATTTCCATTTGGCTTAGCTAATGTCTGTTCATTTTATGATACATCCTTCTCTCTGAGTCTTCTTAGTGCCATCACACACAAAAAAAGGATTATATATATATATATATATATATATATATATATATATATATATATATATATATATATATATATATATATATATATATATATATATATATATATATATAATTTTTAGTGTCATAACATTTGCATTTTGGATATGATTTTTATTATTGATGTAATAGCATAATGTATTCACTAATTATATGCATGGCTTAGCTTTGCTCTGGGTCAGATTATATGACATTGGAAGCATATGATAATATCCAGTATCGTTCAGATTTTAGCTCAAAACTCTCAGATATCGCATGAAAACCACATGAAATTTTCACAATTAGTCTTCTCTTTATTATAATGACAAAATATATTATACTTTAGATGGTTTGGAAGTTGAAAGACGTTAGCTTTTAGAGGAAAATCTCTTGAGATATTACTAAAGTAGACCTTCACAGCACTAGTAAGAAACACCACATGTCGTGTGGTTTATAGCACTAGCATCAGATATGCTCAACCTGTTACTCTTGTCATCCAACAAAGCCAAAGAGAGCATTGTTATTGGTCAAGAGCATTTTATCATCCAATGGGGACATCCCTTCCACATTTTGTTTACTTTCTATCTGAATATTTGCATGACATGTGAGATGGATATGCTTAATTAGGAGAACATCATAGTGGCAGTTGACCTTTTAGCCGCTCGTATGGATGGGTGGGTAGGTGGGTGTGTCGCAGTGCCCAACCCTAGCGACAATTTTGCTCATTCATTTATAATCTTACATACATATCATAATTTCAAGCTTCATAAGTTTTATTTATCATTATTTTCTCTTTACATATAGATAATGTGCATACGGTCCTGGTTAATATTATTATTATTATTATTATTATTATTATTATTATTATTATTATTATTATTATTATTTTTATTATTATTATTATTATTATTGTACCCCGTGAGGGAAGGGGACTAGAATACTTCCTCCATGTTCCCCTGCGTGTCGTATTAGTCGACTAAGTTGGAAGGAGCGAGGGGACTGGGAATCCCTCCTCAGCATTTCCTCTTGCCAAAGAGTCAGAGTATTTTGCCTTGACTCAGCTACTCCCCTTGTAAGGGAAAAATGATTCTTGTATATTGATAGTATATTATTATTATTATTATTATTATTATTATTATTATATTATTATTATTATTATTATTATTATTATTATTATTATTATTATTATTATTATTATTATTTTAGCAACATGCTCAAATTGTCAAAGATAAGAAATAAAAGTACGAAGGACATCACCCATATTAAGCAAATTAAAGATAGAAATGGTACGGTCCTAAAGAAGGAAGAAGACATCCTAAAACGATGGAAGGAGTATTTTGAGCAACTGCTAAATGAAGGAAATGAAAGACTTGTTAGAGAGGATGGACAAGTAAAAATGGGAATGGTAATGGGATTTTCTAGGAAAGAGGTGATGCATGCCTTAAAGAAAATGAAGAATGGGAAGGCAACAAAAAAAAAAAAAAAAAAAAAAAAAATAAACTTTATTTCCATTTTACAATGGGTATTCGTCAGCCAGGACAAGCCCCAACCCCCCACTGTGATGTCCACCCACAGCAGTTCCTGCCAGTAAACAGCTTAAACTCTCGGTCTTGGACGGGGACCGATCTTTCGACCTCGTGAATGCGAAGCCAGCGCGTTACCACTGTACTAGCCAGCAGGCAACAGGACCTGACTTGATTCCTGTTGAAGTTTGGAAAGCCTTAGGAGAGGAAGGGGTAGACATCTTGTATGATCTTATGGCAAAAATCCCTGAACAGGAAAAGATACCAGAAGAGTGGTAGGAAAGTATATTAATACCTATATTTATAGGTAAAGGTGATGTCCAAGAATGCAGCAATTATAGAGGCATTAAGCTAATATCTCACACGCTGAAGATACTGGAGAGAATGATAGATGGCAGGCTAAGAGAAGAAGTGAGAATAGGGAAACAACAGCTTGGATTTTGTATAAGGCAGCTGATGGGGAAATTCAGAGAAAAACAACGAGACTTGCACTTGGTTTTCATAGACCTTGAAAAGGCCTATGACAGCGTGCCAAGACAGGAAATATGGAGATGTTTGAGGGAGAAGATGGTACCTGAAAAGTATGTTAAAATTATTCAGATGTATAGGAGTGTGTATACCAGAGTGAGAAGCAGTGTTGGAGAGACAGATGGATTTGAGGTAGAAGTGGGATTACATCAGGGGTCGGCACTTAATCCTTTCATCCTCAATGTGGTGATGTATGTAATGACCAAATATGTGAGAGAAGAAGTGCCATGGTGCATATTATATGCAGATAACATTGTATTGTGTGCAGCGAGGAGGGAGGATTTGGAGAAGTTGGAGGGATGGAGAGCAGCACTTGAGGAGAGAGGAATGAGGATAAGCAGGTCAAAGACCGAATATATGTGTGCCAACATTGCTGAGGATGGTGGACATAGCATAAGAATGGATGGGGAAGAAATAAAGAGAGTACAGAAGTTCAAGTACTTGGGGTCCATAGTAGACACTAGTGGAAGCATGGATCATCTCATTCAGGCAGGATGGAATAACTAGAGGTCTGCATCTGGTGTTGTTTTCTGTGGCAAGAAGGTACCCCTGAGATTGAAGGGAAAGTTTCATAGGACCATTGTAAGACCAGCTATGTTATATGGAAGAGAAACAGCAAGTATGAGGAAGACTGAGGCAAAGGGGATGGATGTAGCGGAGATGAGAATGTTGAGGTGGATGTCTGGAGTAACAAGGAAGGATAGAATTAGGAATGAGTATATAAGAGGATCGAAAAAGGTAGTTGAATTATCAAAGAAAATACACGAGGGAAGGCTTAGATGGTATGGACACCTGTTACGTCGGGACGAACATCATGTTGGAAGACATACGATGGAGATGGAAGTTCGGGGTAGAAGGAGGAGAGGAAGACCAAGAAAATGAGAGCGTGATTGTATAGGGGAAGACTTGCAATGGAAGGGTATTGATGAAAATGAAGCACAGAACAGAAATAGATGGAGACGACTCATGCACAACGGCGACCCCATATAAAATTGGGTTAAAGCTGAGAAGAAGAAGAAGAAGAAGAATTATTATTCAATCAACAAATCTTTCTTCTTCTCCCATCAGGGGTCGCCAAAGCATATAGATTGTCTATATATCGCCCCCGCTCCTTGGATAACAGATGACATAAAAAACATTATGAAAGAAAGAGACAAACTACAAAATGAAGTAAAACTACAAAGAGATAATATCCCTTTAAGAGAAAAGTTTACAGAGCATAAGAAACAAGTAAAATCATTATTAAGTAACAGTAAGAAACAGTATTACAAAAATGAATTTCAAAACGCTAAAGGCAATATCTCTGATACATGGAAAATTGCTAAAACCATGCTTTCCAATAACTGTAATAAAAGTAGTAACATATCAATTATACCCGATGAGGTAGATGTAAGTGCTAAAGCAGTTGATTTCAATAATTTTTTCGCTGAAGTGGGGAAAAAAACCTTTGAAAAAACAAAAAAAGAAATAATAAATGAAATCAATAATAGTAATGGTGGTAATAATAATGATGATGGTAGTAGTAATAATAATAGAAATGTTGATAATGGTGTAAATAATAATGATGGTGGTAGTAATGGTAATGATAATAGTGATGATGGTAGTAATAATAATAATAATGTTAATCTTCAAGAACATAGTGCATTCAATAGAAGTAATGATGTCTTTAACCCTACTACAGTAGATTGTAATACAGTAATCTTAGTAATAAAAAATCTGAAAGACTCTAATGCATATGGATCAGATGGAATTTGTTTTCGTTTTATTAGAGATTCATTATTTGTAATAGCTTATTATCTGACGGTAATAATCAATACTTCCATAGTTACCAATATCTACCCAGATTTATGGAAAAATCCCCATGTAATTCCTGGTTTTAAAAATGGAAATCCTGACGACGTCTCTAACTATAGACCAATCTCTTTACTACCAATTTTATCAAAGATACTTGAAAAGATTGTTGCAAATCAGTTAAGTGAGTTTCTTGAAAAAAATAAACTTATTGCAAAAAGTCAACACGGTTTCAGGCCAAAATTATCAACTGAAACTGCCTTATTGAAAATATCAGATGAAATATACAAAAATATAGATAATAAGAAAATATCATTGCTACTACTACTCGATCTTTCTAAAGCTTTTGATAGTGTACACCATACCATTCTATTAGAAAAATGCAAAAAAATGAACATTGACCCAAGCTGGTTCGAGAACTATTTAAAAAACCGCTACCAGTCAGTCAGAATAAAAGATGTAGTCTCAAGTCGCAAGAAGGTATTGTTTGGGGTCCCTCAGGGATCGATCCTAGGACCTATACTTTTTCTAATATATGTAAACGATCTAGTAAAATATTTACCTAACTGTTATGTCATTCAATATGCTGACGATACTCAAATCTTAATTGAAGGAGAAATTAATGATTTAGAAAATATTATTCGTAGAGCAGAAGAAATTTTGTATATGGCTAAACGTTACTTTCTAAAAAATGGTCTGTTACTTAATGAAACTAAAACCCAATCTATTCTTATCGGATCCAGACAATTATTATCAGAAGTTGATGACAATCTTCATATAAATTTTAACGGTAATATCATTAAGCCAATGAACTCGGTAAAGAACCTAGGTGTCTATTTTGACCGTTACATGAATTTTGAAATGCATATAGATGAAATTTATAAAAAAGTAATGGGTACTCTAATATATCTAAATAGGGTAAAAGACTCATTTGAAACATCAACTCGTATAATAATTGTCCAGTCCTTAGCTATGAGTTTAATTAATTACTGTCTCAAAGTTTGGGGATGTACAAATAAGACTCAATTACAAAGAATACAAAAGTTACAAAACTTTGCAGCACGAGTGGCTGTTGGCAATGTAAGAAAATACGAGCACATCTCTCCTGTTTTAAAAGATCTAGAATGGATAAAGATTAGAGATAAATATGTTTTTGATATATGTACCTTTGTTTTTAATATACTAAGAAACAATATTCCTGATTGCTTGTATAATTTTTCTACAGTAAGCTCAGTTACCGGGTTAACTACCCGTCAAGGGGAAGATTTATTAGTACGAAGGTCTAAAACTGATATTGGCTCAAGAGATATAAACATTCGTGGACCTCATTTATATAATCAGCTTCCCAGAGAACTAAAAAATGCTGGTTCAGTGTATACTTTTAAATATAATCTTAAGAAGTTACTCTTAAAGGAAGATTTTACTTGTAAATTTTAATAGTACACCCATATTTGAATACCCAATGTATGTTGGAAATAAAGTCTTTTATTATTATTATTATTATTATTATACTCTCTCCAACGTCCTACTCAGTCACACCAAACACCCGCCCTCCCTCATCACATCCATAAATCCCCTCTTTGGCCTACCTCTCTTCCTCTTGCTTGGCAGCTCCATCCACGGTATCCTTTTCTCAACATACCACTCATCCGTCCTCAGCATATGCCCAAACCATGTATCTTGCCTCTCTCGCCATGCCCACAAACGATATTTATTCTCCTAATTCTATAAACGTATAAGGAATTCTGATAACCTCTAATTTGTCTTGGAGGAGTCATATAAATCAAATTACTAAAGATGAATCTTTGAAATCGGGAGTTCTGTTTTGCTTTCATCGTTACCTTTCCTGTTCACAATAACTAAAAATGCTTAGAATACTGCCCCCACATCTGGGGTGTTTCTCTTTTCACTTACCTCCTTCATTGGGTTGAATCTAAAGGGCGGTTTACACGGTCAAACGGTTCATCGAACGCGGTTCGACAGACAAGTGTTTGAAGTGATGTTCGAACGTGTGAACGGGGTGCTTGGTCGTCGAACACGGAACGTGTTCGATGACCAAATACCCCGTTCACACGTTCGAACATCACTTCAAACACTTATCTGTCGAACTGCGTTCGACGAACCGTTTGACAGTGTAAACCGCCCTTAAGGCCATCTTCTTACTTCTAATCTCGATTCTCTTTCCATCGTTGGAAGGTATCATCTCTTATTCTTCTCTGTCAGTATTACTTCTATCGCTGCACTGATGAGATGGTGATTTGCATCCTTTCCCTTTTGGCAAGGCTTTGTAACATACTCCAAGCAGCCTTGTTGCACAGGTACTGTGTAGAGATATATAGCTCATTGACTGTTCGGTGCCGTGACTCTTTTTTTCTTCCTCCTCCAGACTCTGAAACTCTCTTCATCCTTCTCTTTTCACCAACTCTTTTGGTCTTTCTTCCTTCAAAAAGGTGATCTATCATCATCGTAGGGCCTAATCCCCTCATATTTCGAGGTCTTCATTACATTTCCTATTCTTTCAACTTGTCCTTATTTTATTTCTCATAATTATTTTATTTCTGCCTTGTCCTTAATCTGCTGATTTTTCTTCTATATATTTACTTGGTGCGGGGCGTGATGAGGGTATCTTCCTTTGCCCACCCTGGGATAACATCATAAAAAAAGTCCCACCTACACTGTCCCTCTAAAGGGGGGTTTACACGGTCAAACGGTTCGTCGAACGCGGTTCGACAGACAAGTGTTTGAAGTGCTGTTCTTACGTGTGAACGGGGTATTTGGTTGTCGAACACGTTTGTCGAACGTGTTCGACAACCAAATACCCCGTTCACACGTTCGAACATCACTTCAAACACTTGTCTGTCGAACCGCGTTCGACGAACCGTTTGACCGTGTAAACCTCCCTTTATATACTTATTCTTTATCCTGTCCATACTTGTCACACCCAAGGATTTTAGAGGAATTATTCCGATCTATTTTGTGATTTCATTTACTGACATGTTTTAACAGCAGCTCAAGACTGATACATTATCCTTCAAGGTCAATATTATCATATAATATTTTATCTCCCGTGCTGGACTGAATACTTTTTAGTATCTGCAAAGTAGTATTTAAGGCACGTGCCATGAGAAAAGATGCATTTATTGTTAATTCTTCCAGCAATGTCAGGGGTAAAATATGATTCATGTTTTCACATATGTTAATGGGTTTATTTGTTTATATATATATATATATATATATATATATATATATATATATATATATATATATATATATATATATATATATATATAAGTAGTCGCCGTGGCTCAACCGGTAGCGTCCGCGACTCTGAGGCGTCAGGTCGAGGGTTCGCGCCCCGTCACGGTCTGAGGTTAGCAAGGGCATGCACTCAGGGTAACGATTACATATGCCAAAACAAGTCCTTCGCATGAAGGCAACCGTCCTAGCCCTTGGTTGAAAAGGGAGTCCGTGACGTAAAACCGGAAGCGGAAGCAATATATATATATATATATATATATATATATATATATATATATATATATATATATATATATATATATATATATATATATATATATATAGGGGTAGGCTAAGTTAGCTGGCTTAATTTGCAAAAATCTAAGCCCAGAAGTAAACATTTACGAGAGAGAGAGAGAGAGAGAGAGAGAGAGAGAGAGAGAGAGAGAGAGAGAGAGAGAGAGAGAGAGAGAGAGAGAGAGAGGAGAGAGAGAGAGAGAGAGAGAGTTATTTAAAATCTCGCTTAAAGTGACAACTGATTACTATGTATACCGGAAATAAAAAATAACTTGTAAATTGCAAACTGTGCTAGAAAACAATCAGGTACCAAAACAGTCGAGTTTGCGTAAAGCTACGCCAGTGTCAGAATGCAATCCCTGAAGTACCAGAATTGAGAATGGGAGGCAAAACAAAAGCAAGTGAGTCTTCTGCTTCCTGCAGCTAAAAAACTCCCGCTAACCAACTTCCATCCACATTTTCGTCTTCTTCTTCTTCTCTCGGTAGTCGATTGAGATTCCGAGGCGTCCTAGAAACGCTCCTTCAAGGTCGTAGAATCCTTGACTCACCATCGGGTGGAATGTTTTTGGCCTACCTCCTCCTCCAGCTCTTCTTCTTCTTCTTCTTCTTCTTCTTCTTCTTCTCTTCTTCTTCTTCTTCTTCTTCTTCTTCTTCTTCTTCTTCTATTTATCGTTTATTAATTTTTGTCGTTTTGTAGTTCCTTATGCCTTATTCTTAGTCACCATGTTTTATTTTCGTCCTCCATCGTCTCCTCTTTTATCTAGTATTTATTTTTTGTCTCTTTTACTTTGTATCCTTTTCATCTTCTTGCTACCTTCTCTACATTTTTACTCCTTTTTTTCACGTTTCTTAAACTCCCTTTTCTGTGTTGCTTAATATTTCTTCTATGAGCTACAGAACCTCCTTTATATTTCCTCCTTTTTATCTTGTCTTCCTCTTCTTCCTCTTCCTTAGATCGTACGGTCGTCTCTGCACAGAGCAGGATGTTACGACAAGAAAAATAAATAGAAGAGTAAATAATTAACAGTAACTCCTCGACCGTTGGCTAGTTTCTGCGCTGTCTGAACGCTTTTATCGGTTTCAGATCTTTTGCTGCAAATGAACGTACACATAATTCTGAACATTGATAATCAGGAGTGGATATTCCTTGCATACTTCTGGAAAAAAGTAATAAGTTTTCGTATCTTGAAAATGCTTTCCATATCTGACGAGTTTTCGTATGAGGGATTTTTTTTTTTCTCATTTAGATGAGCGTTCAATTTTGAAGATATAATTGCTAAGTTTGTGAGATTTCGGTATTGAAAACGCGTTCCATACAGGTTCTCGTAGCATGAAAACGCTTTCATTATTTAATGTGTATTTAGACCCTAAAAACTAATTCCATCTTATAAGTACTAAATTCTTCCTTATTAAATCGTCCCTGTTTTTACATAATCGCATGGAAGCTCCGTTCGATCTCGATTTTTTTTTCTTTATCCAGAACGTACTGACAGCTGTTTTTCGTTTTGCTCTTTTCCGTTCTTGAACCCACCCGTTGCTTATGTGCTGCCAAGTTTCACTCTTAAGCCTAATATTAGTGTTCAGTTGGAATTAGAAAAGG
>JAXCGZ010000327.1:82500-83968 GCA_037179515.1 Halocaridina rubra
TGCTGTTTTCTTATTCAGTTTTTCTATGCCTCTTACTAACTTCTCCTTATTATTCAACTGATTTAGGATGTTGGATAATTTTGGAGTCACGACGTTTCGTATAGCAATATACTATCAAATTTGCTTTTAATTGTAGTGGATCGAGTTTACAGATGATTTCTAACATCCATCTTTGCCTTATGTTCACCATAACTATTTCATTAGCGCTACCTCGAAGTCTTCAGCGCTCTTCTTTATAGACTTCATAAGTATCTCTGCTTTTCCCCCCCGTCTCTTACCTTCAGAGTAGGCTGTGTAATAGTCTGGCGCCTGCACATTCCTTGAAGGAGCCAATTTGTTTATATATAAAGCTTCCAGCATTTGCAGACGGCGTAAATTCTTTGCCTTATGTAATATTTTCGTATTTTCTTCCAACATTCTCCTTGTAATGGAGGTCTTGTGTTCTGCAATCATATGTTGATGAGGTGCTCCTTCTTGCATGTGTCGGGTAAATCTTTTGGTTATTTTGGTTGTTATTATTCCAATATATGAACTTATATTAGTAGAAAAGGGAGTTCGTGACGTAAAACCGAATCATCAATCATATATATATATATATATATATATATATATATATATATATATATATATATATATATATATATATATATATATATATATATATATATAGACAGATAGATAGATAGATAGATTTTTTTATGAGTGTGACACCGGGATAGGCAAAAACTGCCCTAATTAAAAAAGGCCCGGGCACAAGAAAGCACCAAGACGAAGGAAAACAAAAAGGTTAAGGACAAGGCAGAGATGAGGTACCATCACACAAAGGAAAACGACAGACCGAAAAAACAGTCAAAGTACAGAGGACCCAGAGATATGGAGGACTAGGCCCTGAGATGACGGTAGACTCGTTTTTTGAAGGATGAAAGATCATTAGAATTTGGAAAGACAGAAGGAGGAAGAGAGTTCCATAGTCTGGAGGTAGATGGGAAGAAGCAGTCGCTGCACCGACCTATCTGCGAGCTACAAATCTCCACACAATACCTGTGAGATGAGGCCGCTTGGCGAGTGGTACTCGGCCTCGGCAGTTGGGGAGGGATGCAACTCGCCAACTCATCAGAGCAGCGATGGAAGTAGTAGCGATAGAAAAGAGAAAGGGAATGTACGTTGCGGGGAAGAGAGAGAGAATCCAGATTAGAAGTACGAGAGGGATCATTAATGAGTCTGACTGCCGTATATTCAACCCTATCAAGGAGATAAGTATAAGAAGAAGCACCCCAGATGTGTGAGCAGTATTCTAAGCAGGGACGGATAAGACCTTTATAAATATTAAGTAGCTATAAATAGGAAAAGTAATGACGGAAACGAAACAAAACCCCAAATTATTTGGATGAAGATTTAGAAATTTGGATTATATGATTCCTCCAAGACAAGTTAGAGGCTATATGGATTCCTAATATGTTGATAGATA
>JAXCGZ010000328.1:0-12500 GCA_037179515.1 Halocaridina rubra
ATGATGGAGGTGTGCTGCAAACCCTTTTTAGTTCATTATGTGTCCTCTCGGCTATACCTCCTAAAGGTTATGGTATTTTTCCATGAAAAAGTTATACTGAAACTATATATACTAATAATAATAATTATTACTATTATTATTATTATTATTACTACCCATAGAATTTGAGAGAGACTACCACTGTATTCCCTACAGGTTGTAAAAGGCGACTAAAAGGATAAGAAAGCAAGGAGCTCGCAATCCTTTATTTCAAGAATATCACTATATTATTTCGTTGCTTCATTACCGAAAGAAGAAGTAAAAGATATTTAGGGAATATAAAAATACTGCTTGAAATTTAAGTACTGGATGTTGTCTTGAAATGAGCCAAGTCAAATATACTTTATAATCAATATGATTTAAAAAACAAAAGACGTATGTGAGTTACGAGCAATGTGTATAATCAGATAATTTGTAAAGTTGGTGAAGTTTTCAATTAATTTGTAAATTGCTAATTTTCACACTAACGGCAACGTGTGCCTAACATGGCCTAACCTAACCTCAATCCTAAATTACGACAGGAAAATTAGCAAACAGCCTAAATATTCCAGGCAATCTACAAACTGATTTTACACACTGACGTAATATATGAATGATAGAACAAAAACTATTTCGAATAGTCACCATAAAAGTACTCCCAAAGGATTATGTAAAGACTTATTACCTCATAAAAGACTTTGTAAGGACGAATAAAAATCACACTTAGTGAATATTAATAATAACAAATGACAGGTATATCAACAATAAATGTAGATGTAAAAGTTTCTCCATACATACTCTGGAGGCCATTAATCATCATAATATCCAAACCAAAAAATGACCTTCGTGTTTAATAATCAATTAAGCGAATAATGATCCCAAGCTCATCTTTCAAACCTCACAAGTATTTAGGATGGGAGTATGACTTCTCCTCCCTTGCCCACTCCATAAAAAAAAAAAAATATGTCTATGGGAGTTACAAGGATATATCATGCAGTCAATAAGAAAGAGTTATAGCGTCATAATTAAATAACAAGGTCGACGGGTATTGGATAATTATAGGGGAACTGAGTCTTTTGAAGTACTTACTTTGAGATCATACATACGTATATTCGTGTTTATATCATCGGTAATGTTGCAATGTTTTTGTAGGTCATACATTATTTTACTTAGCTGAATCATTTAGATTAATTTAACACAAATAGTCGGAAGTTTGTGTTAGGGATGTGCGTAACGATACTCTGAGAAATAGTTTCCATCTAGTAAGATTTTGCAAGCTTGTTTTGGAGTAGGGTATAATGAAACTCAGACGAACATTCGCTTTAGATATCATATCAAAACGTTTCAAACTTATTTTTAGTTTATACTTGCTAAGATTAATAATTTCCCGTGCCGAGTGATACAAATTCCCTCAACAAATTCCACCCAATAAATTCTAAAAAGTTCCAAAATTCACTAGATTTAAACAAATAGAGAACTTAAATCAACCATGATATTAAAATCAAGCAATTTATCGATCAATTTACCAATCTACGCCAGTTGGCGATAATGAGCGGACATCTCCATGCGTAGCAGTGAAATCTAGTCCATCTCCTCCAAAAACTTATACTCCTATACAATTACACAGTAATTTTTTCTATATCATATACAACATACTCATATGAAAAATATCAATCCGCAAGAAAATTGTTTAAAAATATCAAAATTGTTTTTCTCTACGCAGCCAACAAAATATAATATACTCAAAACTTGGGCAACACACTTAAGTCAAAAAATTATGCGAACATCAGCTATACATTTATCAACCAATACGAGTTTGTGGAAATGGGTGGACATCCCGATATGAATCACTTATGAATTCGTTTATCAGCTTCAAACTATACGTCAGTAAAGTGTCAAAAGAAATTTCTCATATCTGAGCTCAGAGTTCTTGGTCCTTTTGTAATCGTCATTTAATCTGTTATGAGCTGAATATAGTTAATTATCTAACACAAAAAGACACCAGGTCACAAGGAACTTCTGTAAAGGTTTTAGAATAATTTCTTTTTTTTTTTTTTTTTTTTTGTACTCAACATCTAAGACAAACTAGACACGTACAAAACCGGTATCATAACTCAAAAATTACTCGCATATCGACCTATAATTTATCAACCAGTATCAGTGGTTGGAAATGGGTGGATCTGCCCATGTGAATTGATGAATGCACATAAATCTTGCCCAAACCATACCTTACCGTATATATCCATCCCATATATTCCAGGGTTATGCAATGAAGGTTAATTTTGAGTTCGTTACATTTCTAGCGTATTTACATACATGGCTTTCAAAAACTATAATTGCATCATCGTTAGTTTAAAAAAATAAATATGGATTGCTTTAACATACAAAGGTACATACTTAGAAAAAGTTATGCTGATACGATGACCATGCCATTTTGTCATACGCTATCAACTGAGCACAGGGAGAATGAACTCTTTTAAAACCTATAATTCATGATTTCATTCTGATTTTTTAATACCAAAAGACACTTATATCTTATCATAAAACCAATTTATATGACGTTCCATGACAAAAGTAAAAAAAAAATCAAGCAAAGAAAAGAAGAAAAGTTTCCAAAAGACTAAGCATACATCGCCAAAGAGAGAAAAAATACATACATTAAACAGTCAAAATCTGTAATAATACAAATGAAATTATCTACCACGTGAGAAAACACATTGGAAAAACTGGCCACCTACAACAACAATATAAGATTGATTCCCCTTTCTATTGGGTAATGGTACATATGAAGTTAAATAAAAGTGCAAAGGGCTCTCCATTTCTTAAGAATGATTCAGGAATTTCCCTTTCTCAATGCACTACCCAAAGGCCCGATTTCTTAAAACAGTGTAAACCTAGGATACCATATTGTTAGTTAGCTAGACACACAAATAGATTTCATAAACGCATCTGACGCGGCCAGATTTCTTAACCAGTGTAAACCTAGGATACCATATTGTTAGTTAGCTACCCACATACTAATGGATTTCATAAACGCATCTGACGAGGCCCGATTTCTTAAACAGTGTAAACCTAGGATACCATATTGTAAGTTAGCTAGACACACACAAATGGATTTCATAAACGCATCTGACGCGGTTCTGTGTAGCTAGCATCCCCCATCAGGGGGATCCTAGCCATACACAGAACCGCGTCAGATGCGTTTATAAAGTCAATTTGTGTGTGTCTAGCTAACTAATGATATGGTATCCTAGGTTTATACTGTTTAAGAAATCGGGCCAAAGTACAGCATCTTGCGAAACCTTCTTCCATCCCTTCCAGGGCTAGAAAACCAATTCTAAACCCCTCTTCCACAGTGAAACCACTTAACGGAAGGGTGAGAACCAGATAATTCTCTTCCCTTCCCATCAGTTGCGTTTAGCAAGGTAATAAACCTTTAAAAAAAAAAAAACTCTTTTACTCCCGTTACCTCTCTCATATTTGCATGAGGAGAACGGCTTACAGGTGCGCACATACACAATGTCATACCGGTCTACTCACCTAACTTTTTCAACTAAAGAGAGCAATGATCGCGATGATTGGTCTTCTAGTTGTTTCTTAAAAAAGCAAGAATATTTGTAAATAAATAGCATACGATATTACTGATGAATAAATAAATATGTAATAATAATAATAATGATGATAATAATAATAATAATAATAATAGCAATAATGATATTAAAAATTATAATAATGACAATGAATAAATAATAATAATAATAATAATAATAATAATAATAATAATAGTAGTAGTAGTAGTAGTAGTAAAAAATGACCTCGTAATCGATACTGTCATGATCTATAGTTTTTTTTAGCCTGTCCAAATTATTACATTTAATTTACTATTTTACAACTTTATCATTATTGTTATTATTTCCTAACACAATTACCTAAAGAACTAAATAAAATAAATGTAAATTCGCATAAATGCTATTATTCTAATATAAAAATTTCATTAACAATTATTTCTTTCAGGATTTTCGTACTACAATGAAACATGTTTTGTCAAATTTCAGTAAAGTTTATTGTAAGTAAAGACATAAGTCATGTTATCTATTTATGACAAATTAAATCTTAACAAAAACAAACCTCAACTTCAAGCAAAACAAATGAAAAAGACATAAAAAATGCTCAGCTTCTTCATACTCCGTTACAGTCTAAGTCATGAAACCAGCCTTATTGAGCCATAATCATAATGGCATCAGAATTTTCCCATGCCATACATTACACACGTATCATTACCAAGTAACCTGGTGGGTGTGGCTGAGAGCGTGAGTGACTAACGGGGTGAGAGAGAGAGAGAGAGAGAGAGAGAGAGAGAGAGAGAGAGAGAGAGAGAGAGAGAGAGAGAGAGAGAGAGAGAGAGAGAGAGAGAGAGAGAGAGAGAGATGATGTGACCTTTACGTTTGACCCTCCCAATGACTTTACCACGGATGACTTCCTTAAATGTAACTGCTACCTATTGGTGAATTTTATTTATGGATGTCTAGGGTCAAAATGGATGACTACTTTTCACCCGCTCATAATACCTCGTAAAAATCAGTTTTTTTTTTCTCCTGAAGTTTCACATATACTTCAATTGTTTGTGGGTGGTTAAAGGGGGCTGTTTATTACTACAAGAAAAACAGGTCGTCCTCTTTTGTGGTTCTAAAATGATAGGTTTTTGGTATTGCAGGTGTGAAGAAAGAATGTCACATTTTACAAAAACAATATGTATTCCGAAAGTATATACAAAAAACTATTGTCTTTACTTCCTTCCTTTACTACTTTCATATAATAATAATAATAATAATAATAATAATAATAATAATAATAAATAATAATAATAAAAGAAATAATAATAGCAATAATAATAATAAAAACAATAGTAATAATACTAATAATTACAAAAAGACTTGATTTATAAGTAGTAATACGTTTCCTTCATATAGACGAAATATAAATGTAGTCCACCTTGTAGTAGTAATACATATACTGTATGATATATATATATATATATATATATATATATATATATATATATATATATATATATATATATATATATATATATATATATATAATATACATATATATATATATATATATATATATAATATACATATATATATATATATATATATATATAATATACATATATATATATATATATATATATATATATATATATATATATATATATATATATATATATATACACATACATACATACTATATGTATAGATAGATAGATAGATAGATAAAGAGACAGAGAAAGAGAGAGAGAGCATTGCCCACTTTAAACCTCACGTAAATCAGAGTTTACGATCCCTTGTTCCGTCCCGACGTAACTTGACCTATCTGCGATCGTGGCGCAAGACGAAGAAGAATATACAACGATAATTCTGAATGTCTTCAACCCACAATCCATTGGTACGTACATGCACATAAACACACATGCATATTATATATATATATATATATATATATATATATATATATATATATATATATATATATATATCATAATTATTACTATTATTATACAATAATTATAGTTATTATTGCCGCATTAGGAACTTAAGCAAGTAACGTCACTTCAGACTTGGAGACGGGAAATCACGATCACTGTTCCTCACCGCTTAAACAGGAGATAAATGAGGACCAGTTTATAAATGATTACTTATAAACTTTTTAAAATCTACAACTTACTATGCAGTACAGTTACTCTAGGCAATATTCTTTCTTAGTATTACTTAAACATTATATTCATTATATACAATATGAAATATAAAATATGTACATATATACATACACACATACATACGCGTATACACAAATATACACATATTTATTCAGTAACTTTTAAGGAGGTAACCCAATTTCTTTAGTGTTTATTATTTACAAAAAAATGAGTTGCAACATCTTAACCGTTATTAGTAGACTCATCCTATCTACATAACTCAACAAATCTATACTTTATTCACAAGCATAACCACCCCCCTTGCACTGGCATATTCAATAAAGTGCTTCTGACTTACCTCTTAAGGAGGTATTAAAAAGGAAAGGAGGGATGGGAAAAGGTGTATTTATCCGCCCATCAAATGTGGGCGTAAAAAATCCCCAAAGTAGAGAATTAGAAGGCGGGTTATACCATCCCCAGCAATTAGAATAGTATACTACCTAGAGTCCAGCATCATTAAAGGATGTTTACTGCTTCCCCTCTACATGTCCCGAACAAGGTTTCTTTTAGGCTCCACCCCCTCCCCTCGAGAGAACGTTCCAATACTCATTCCCTCGTAGCCTATTTACTACTGTGTATAACTTCTCTCATTCATTTTTATATATTTTGTAAGCATGTCTATTATATTTATACAGTTCCGTCCACGTTTCTTGTATGTACCTGCTGACTTTAGTTCAAATTTACTATTTTATCATTGGTTTCTTTCACCTGTCTGATTTTGCTGCAGACTCTCCTTTATTTTCCTCTTTTATAAGAGCATTTTCGTTCATTGGTCGAGTATAAAACGTTCTTCATGCTCTCATCGTTATCTGTTGCTATCTGTAGCTATGTCAACTTCCTTTATCACTCTCAACATGATATACGATGCAAATATGTCGATAGTAGACTAGATAATAGAATATCTATTTTCAGACCTATTAGATAGTGTTACATGAGCGCAATCCCATACACACACACACACACACACACACTCCAAATATTCAAATAAATTAATATTGATATAAACCAAGGAACATAAACATCGTTCTTCAATTGTGTTTACTTTTAAATATTGATTCAAATTTGCCAATATGAGGCTGTTGCTACAAAATGTTATAGTGTATTACACGGACTAACAAGCGGAAGCAAAGAATACATAAAAAAAAAATACACAAAATAAACATTAGTCTTCACTACACATTATTTCCACTTAATTGGATGAGAAAATCTCAAATTAAACTCATTTGATATAAAAAGATGAGGTTACTCCTCTTTAATTTACCAATAAAACAGCTGCAGGATTGCTGCTTTAAAAATATAAATGGCTCAAGAAAGGTTTTTGTCTTTTACGATTTTCTCAATTACCTTCATCAAGAACAGAGGAAGGGAGGGAGTGTAGTTAAAGGAATCTTTGTTTCTGCTTCTTTTCTTTCTTTCGCTTAAAGCGAATACAATTCTTTGCTACACTTCAGATCAGATCTTAAATTAGTAAAAAGCATAAATTATAACGAGATATTTTATTAAGTCTAATAACAGTTTAAAGTTTATTACAGCTATCTAGTTAAGACTAGAGATACACATTAGGTCAGGGCCACCATCTAACTCACCTTCCTTCTTACTTTCGTAAATCGAGCTCGTATCTCAACCTAAGAAATGCATATTGCGTAATATTATTTAGCTTTCATGAACTCTGCCTTGAGTTTTAGGTTAGTTATTGTTTCTTGCCAATTAAAATTAAAGAGACGGTGTCAAGTGAATCAGATATATTTTTACGATTCATTCTACGAACAAACTTAAGTTTCTAAGCTAATAATTACAATTTAGTAACAGTGTAAATATGAAAAAAAAAAAATCCTTTTCTGGGAAAATAAGTCACGAACTTTGATTTTTTTTTTAACGTTGCCTCTGTTCACCTTTCAAAATCAAAAGTCCCAAAATTGCTCAGTTTTACTCATCTTATGCTTAAACTTTTCTCCTCAACTGGCTAGAAAATATATCAATAACATTAACTTCTACCACAGTCTTGAAATAAAAAGATAAAGAAAAAAAAAGGATTGTCTTCTTCTCATTTTAAAGAGAAAATTATTCTAAAATTAGCCTCCTTTTTTTCTCATTATAAGAGAAAATATATCAAAAACTTTGTCTTCTCTGGGGTTAGAGAAGAAAAAAAATACGAAAAGGTTGGTTGTTTGCTCACCTTTAGAAAAAATACTAACACAATTTACCTGTTTTGCTCATCTTTTGTTCTGAATTTAACCAAAATACAAGATTTTTCCTTCTGTAACTACAACGACAACTCACGCCTTTCTTTCACTTTTTCTGTGGATACACAGACGAAAAGTAATGATACCCCTATGAAGCATATGCACACAAACTACTAAGGAGCCTGATTTAACACATTAGCTACATATTAAAATCCATATGTAAAATCAGAAACTTCACACATTACTTGAAAATTTCAGGCAATTCAGAAATTGACTGATTTTACACACCGACGGTAACATATACACAATGTTTTACGCATTCGCTAATCTCTTACTAATTCGCTTTACCAAAAGGTATAGACATCCTGGATACTTACAATTTACCTTCATACATTTTATAATACTATTAACTCTTTTCTTTCTTTCTTTTTTAATTCACATACCAACTATGGATACTGATTATTTTCTTTTCAGGTCCTTAAATAAACGAGATTTATCATGGTCTTTGAGTGGTTTTGCCTTTTTGTTTTCAATCTAGTATTCAACTCTATAGTGTACATCGTAGTAAGTACTCGATATAACGAGTTTTTGGTTGCATTTTTTCCCAGGATGTACTGAGAGACACATTTATCACAGTTTTCTTCTCTTTAATACCCAATTTCACGATGCATATGACCGAGTATCATAATATCAATACATACATTCCTTATGCAAGATCCTATTATGGAACAGAAGCAGCACATCGAAACATCATATAAAAACATATCTGCGTAATCAGCTTGATGCAGGGAAAATCCACATGGGAAAAGAACATAAAACGAGATCAAACTAGTTCTTAAACATTGCAAAAGAGACATCAAGAAGAATAGGAATGTGAAAGAGAAGAATAATCAATTTAGGAAAGAACGAAAAATTATTCTATTAAAATACAATAAAATAGAATAACAATAATAAAAGGGAAAATGGAAACACGGAAGAGAAATGCAGAAAACACAACTGAAATTGAAAGGAATGGGAATATGGAACGAAACTGGGAAAATATAGTGTGTACTATATATATATATATATATATATATATATATATATATATATATATATATATATATATATATATATATATATATATATATATATATATATATATATACACACACACACACACACGATATATATAGTGACAAGGAGAAGGGAAGGGATTACAGACCTATTTATGAGTATTGATAACAAGAGGCAAACAAAATAAACCACTTTTCTACACATTAAAATTTCAAGGACAATTCAACATAAATCTCTGGGTTTTTCCCCTAAAAGAGATACAAAACATTTGTTAGGCTTATCTGGACGCAAACAGGATAAACACATCAAATGGAATTTGTAATAAAATGATCCGGATTTTAAATATTATTCCTTGACATAAAAACTTTTCTTTACAAGTTTGTACCCTTTTTTACTCATTTTATTATTACTAAAATAATAATAATAAAAATAATAATAATAATAATAATAATAATAATAATAATAATAATAATATTAATATTGTCATTATCATTATCGTCATTACCTGCATCTCCTTAACCTTTCTTAATTGATCTGATCCGGTTTTACGTCACAGACTCCCTGTTCTTAGTGCCTCCTATCGAATGTATTTGGTTTTGGCATTGTGTGACCCTTACCCTGAGAGAATACCCTTTCTAACCTCAGACCGTGACGGGTCTCGAACCGACGACCTGACAAATCAAAGTCGAATGTTCCCCCCCCCCCCGCCTATGGCAGCTAATATATAACTTCTCTTATCTGTAAAGGAATATACTGGGTCCAGCTATTCTCAATATACAGTGTATAACAACAGATATCATTACTTACATTACCTGTTGCATTTATTTTATATTTAAAGTAGAAACAAATAGAGCAACAAGTTTATACAAAAAATCGTAAAGAACAATTGTCATTAATAATAAATACATAAATTAATAAATATAAAAAAATACTGTGACCTTTTATTTAACCTTACACAATAAAACCTTAGAATGACAACCAAAACACAAATCCTGAGCACGAGCACACTCTCCCTATATAATCAAGACTTCACCCTCTCTCTCTCTCTCTCTCTCTCTCTCTCTCTCTCTCTCTCAACAAAATTCAGAGAGAGAGAGAGAGAGAGAGAGAGAGAGAGAGAGAGAGAGAGGAGAGAGAGAGAGAGAGAGAGAGAGAGAGAGAGAGAGAGAGAGAGAGAGAGAGAGCTTCCATTATTTGGTCGTGAAGGCGTCGATTTTCCTTAAGAGATGCTGGCAAGCATAGAAAACGGAATCAATCATTTCTACATCGATACACATATTTACTTATCTATTGTAATGGAAAGTCCTTGGAGGCCCTTTTTGAAATATTATTCAGGATTCAACTTTGAAACCTACACACGCACATACAAAAACATTTTTAAATTCCCTCTGAAAATGTATCGGTATAATGAATCTCGTTTTCTATATTCCACACCTGCATTATTTTCCAGCTACCATAATATTAAAACTTTAAATGAATACTGCGTGAGGGGTAATGGGTTGGACTGAAAGGGGGCTTTGCTTGGGAAGAAGGGGGGAAGGGGGTGGAGGAGAAGGCGGTTCGTTCTCACACAGCTGTTGTGATGCATGCGTGCGTTAAAGTCCTTGGATTTAGCCACGCGTAATAATATCCATAAATTTATGCACTTTTTCGCATTTTTCTCTCCTCTTACACATTCCCCTCAACCTCCCTCCCACAAAAAATCGCACATACAATATTCTAAAAGTGAGAGGATCAGTAAAAGAAGTCTCCTGAACCAAAATTACATCAAAAAATTTTGAATATTACTTTATATATATATATATATATATATATATATATATATATATATATATATATATATATATATATATATATATGTTTGGCTCGCTTTGTGAGGTCCTCAAAATGGCTCGCATAGCTTATTTAGTTAAGAGTCACGAGAGAGAAAAGGGGAGAGTGGAGGTGGTATCCATAGATGGATAGCCTAGTCACTTCAATAGGGGACACTGTCAGTACGTCATTAGATGAATGGGGTTTAATGTTGAGCAGTATCCTCATAACCTAAGGGGAAAAAACTCGTCTCGCCGTTTTTCAAAAAAATGAAAAAAAAAACAATTGCACTTGATATCAAGGCATTATTTCAGATTGTGAAAGGTTAGACTGTTTACGTCAGTTAAAAAATAATAAAATAATTGCAGTGTTAATACAGAAAAGTAAGGGTAGAAAATTCACAAAAGCCTTCAGAGTATATATTCTTCAGTATTTCTACACTCAGACTTGGCTTTGCCCATGAATCTTAAGGTTGCTTTCATACCAAAGTGGCACGTCGCACGCCAGTTGAAAACGAACATCCAGAAATATATGAAACCTTTCACACAGAAGTGGCGTGATACGCCCCAGGTGCCATGAGCAACTTGCGTCGCAAGTCGCACGTGGTACCTGGGACGTGTCACGCCACTTCTGTGTGAGTTTTCATATATTTCCGGATGTTCGTTTTCAACTGGCATGCCACGTGCGACGTGCCACTTTGGTGTAAAAGCGGCCTAATTGTTTTAGGTTATTACAGCTTCGTTAGGATTAAATTTTCGTAGTAAAACGAATCAGAGTCTGGTTTCATACCAGGAGCTCCAGAGTCAAAACTCACCAATATAATTCCAAGTATCCCTGTGCCAAAGTATTATGGGAGCAGGAAGAGGGAAGTGGTGTTTCTGGCACTGTCAACTTTGCACCTAAGGCAGCTATATTATCAGATTTATGGGGGAATAACTGTACTGTAATATCACAAGATCTAGCTTTAAAAAGAAAAAAAAAAAAAAAAAAAAAAAAAAAAAAAAAAAAAAAAAAAAAAAAAAAACCTGCCTCACCTCTTTAATTGCACACGAATGGAAACAATACCACAAACAAAAGGAAGACTGAAATAGGCATATTCTTTCACCCTGACAGAGCAAAACATCCATGAAATGTTTCTCTGACACTAAATAATCAGCAAGTAATTACGTCCAAGTAAGCAATCAATTACACAAATAGATACTGAATATTTTGTTAGGAGCAAACTACAATGAGTCAAAGAGGAATTCAAAATGAATAAGGGAAAGAAACATATCAAAATGTACATAGAAAGACTGCAACAAGTTTTTCTTTATTATTATTACTGGCACTACTACTAAAAAAAAAAGCATTTAGTAAAGAAGCTTCTAGTGTTACCGCTAATGACGACATAACTGATTCAGCGATATCATCATCAATAGGTTCCTCCACATAGTGCCGGTAAAGCAAATTGCAGCAAATAGTACGAAAGCTGCATTATTAACTAAGAACATGTTCTGGCACATCACTAGTCACAAACTTTACTGCTATTACAATTCAAGTATCTGCTACGACTAAAACTGACTACTTACGCAATGTGATATTTTTTTTTATCTATAACAAATTAATTGATACAATACCACTAAAACATATTTTGAATATTATTCTTTAAGTATTGCGACTATTCATACGAT